>LZPO01008386.1:14837-26102 GCA_001675575.1 Neotoma lepida | reverse complement strand
AGGATGCCTGAACTGGCCTACTCCAGTGATCACATGGATGAAGACCCTAACTGTCATCATAGAGCCCTCATCCAGAGATTGATGGAGGCAGATGCGGAGATCCACAGTTGGGCATCAGGCTGAGTTCCAGGAGTCCAACCGATAGGAGAGAGGGGGGCTTCTATGAGCAAGGGACAAAGAGATCATGATGGAAAGGTGTACGAAAACGGCCTGCCAAACTAGAGGAGANGTATGAANTGTGGACCAATAGAGCTAAGGAGCCCCCATGGTACTGGACTGGGCCCTCTGGATAGGCAAGACAGTTGTCTAGCTTGGACTATCTGGAGGACCTCCAGGCAGGCAATGGATTCGGGACCTCTCCCTGGTGCTGTACCGGCTTTTTGGAGCCCAGTGCCCATGGTGGAACATTTTGTGCAGCCTTGGTGCAGGGAGGAGGGGCTTGGACCTGCCTCAACTAAATGTGCCAGGCTCTGCTTACTCCCCATGGGAGACCTTGCCTTGGAGGAGGTGGGAGTGGGGTTGGGTTTAGGACGAAGGCTGGGTGGTGGGAGGAGGGAGGAGAGGGGAATCTGTAAAAAATTTAAAAAAGAAAAAAAATCCAGTATGAAATAAAATATTTCTGAAAGGAAAAAAAAATGCTGGTGCCACCTCATTTGAATAATAATTGTGTTATGAGTTGTGCTAATGGTCAAAATATTTTTTCTCTATTTCTTAAGGCCATTAAGAAAATGTCCTAGTAGCAGCCTCAAGAAATAGTTTTAAAGTGGACCTCTATTCCTTAAAATGATTAATAGGACATAAATTTTCCTATCAAACTCTTCATGGGAAATTTCAGTCTTTAAAAATTGAATTTGAAGGTCTCATAGATTTGTGCACCCCTGTGCTAAAATTATGTCTGAAGTGAAAAATACCTAAAATTGCAGATAACAGGATGTAAAATTGTCTTTGTATGCCATTAGCTTGACATCTATCATGTGCTTTGTTCAATTGCAATATTTAATGAGTGTCTAATTCCTTAAATATAGATAAAAATTACAAACAATAACATGTAAGCTACTTTCAATAAATAGACATGTCCTCACTGATTTAAGAATAGTAATTGGGTGTAGCACATTAACTCAGTAGCCTAAAGCAATTTTATAATAATCTTCTAAGAGCTTAGGAAAAAAAATCAACATTTTATTACTTTTAACATACTGCAGTTACTGCTTTTCTTAATTCACTTTAGTGAGCCGTCAATAACTCCACTCCATTAAATGCTGAATCTAATTAGCTCCAGGTCACAATTTATGTGATTTCTAAGTTGTGTGCTATTTTCAGTGTCTAGTAAATGTTACCTGTGGCAACATAAATACATGTAATCTATAGTCTCTCACGGACAATCACTCTTTATTCCTGGGATAGCACACTTCCCAAACTGCTGTTTCAGATTTCTCTCTGGACTCTTTGGTTTTGTTATATGGAGACATAATGTACAGTTACTAATACTAGAGAAAAAAATGAAATTCTCTTTCAAAAAATAATAGTTTTTAAATTGATGACAGGGGAATCCAGGCAAGGCCCTTTGAGAGAGGCATTGTGTAGCTGTACGTGGCATATCTCAATGAAGTTCTTGTGTGGCTTTCCTGAGTGCTTAAAAATATTTAAATGTTTTCTTTGAGAAATTTATATGTATATATAATGTAAAATGACCATATTTAACCACATTTTCCCCATCCAATTCTCCCTGGGTTTGCCCTAATAATACAATTCTTCAACTCTACAATGACCAAAGTTTTTTGGTTTTGTTTTTTTTTGCTTCTATAGCAAAACAAGGTTTGCCAACATCTATGTTGACAGTTTGTGGACTCTGATGACCTTTAGTTTTACAGATAAACAGTTGAAATTTTGTTCTTTGTATCTTTATACCTTTGTAAATAAGAAATTCTAGATTATTAGTTCTGAAGTTTCTATAGACTAATTAGAGCTTGTGACTGTGAGTATAGATTGAGGCAAAATTACCTTGAATCATCATCATCTTAGTTTCCTTAACAGTTATTGCCCACTCCTTTACTTGATGTAACATCCCTTTGACCATCAGGTAAAATATTTGGAGAATATTAACTTGGTAGATAATCAATTACCACTAACTCCTCAAAAGATTGAGAATATGATCAAATAACATCTGAAAACCCATTTCAAGATTTTTTTGCTTTGTTGTGCCTTGTCTGCCTGCACTCTTGACTGATGTACCTGATAACTGTATTGATTCATGGATTGTCTTTAGTTCACCAACTATAAAATTTCATATGANCACTTCTACAGTAGAACAAGTCATTCAGGGCACCTCAGTATGTGGTCCTGGACCATAACCACTCAGGTTTAGAATAAACCCCTTATACTTCCTTTGAAGGAAGAGCTGCACTTTGTGTTGATGCTTCATATACACTTGTTCTAAGGTAATTTATTAAGAAATGGTGAAGAGTCCATGGGTGTTAACGACATGCATTTCCTTGGATAAAGCCTGTATGTTACATCTGGGGATTATTTGGTTATACTCTAAATTGCATTTTAGTGATTCTGCCAATCCTTCATGTTCAGTGCTGTGGGGCAGGTATGTGCAGCTGAGATCATGTTTCTATCAACAGGATTCTGTGGTAGACTACTGAGCAGTACAACTCTAAACATCCATGATGTGGGCAGCAAAACAGAACAGGCTGTAATGTTTTTCATCAGAGAAAACCTCAACAATGTGAAACCCTTTAATGTTTTCAAAAGAAGAACTTTACAATTCAAAACGCATCTACGTATGTGAAATTTCTAAAATTTAGACAAAATGATCTAACCAGAACATCAAACTAAAAACTCCAGTAGCCAAATGGAAATAAGATAAAAGCTAATTAGAATAAAATTTAGACTTATTATCTGAACAACTAAAGTGTTGTAGGAAATACGATTTGTTTGTGGGTTTGTTCATTTTGATAATATTTTTCTAGGTAGCCTAGGCTGGCCTGCAACTCCATTAATGAAGCCTAAAATGACCTCTAATTTGTGATCTTTCTGTTATCCTGGACCCTTGTGAATACTGGAATTAAGGGCCTGTACTAATATATCCAGCTTAAAAATTTTTTAATCGATGTGTGTTTATTGTACACACATGCTAGAAAATTTGAACAATACAGAATAAGGAATAAAGCTTAAAAAAAACCCAAATAATTGACATTTGCTTGTTTATGACTAAGAACTAAATAAACTGGATAAGCTACTAGTTTTATGAATCAATATAAAAATCTAACACTACAAACACATGTTGTGGTCCAATGATATTTAGGTTAAAACTGATAAAAGTTACAAACAAACAAAAAATTAAACAAACAATATACATTGGGATAGTTCTAGGGATGTGTATGGAACATGTGATCTGGACAGANGCTTATTTCCTCTCTGTTNCCAGCTCCTATCCACTTGCTTCTTCTGAGCCTCNATGCTTTTAAGGTCTGAGTACCAGCATGTTGGCTCTGTGAACTGACAGGGAATTGGACATCCTGGAAAGAAGACCCACTCAGAAAGGAAAGTGAAGTGACAGTTGGAAAAAGAGAGGCGCCACTGACAGAGTGTGACACAAGATATCTGAGGCAGGGAACTTGAAAACAGCACCTCCCTGATAATGAAGGTAGCAGTGACTATAAGGATCCTGGACAGAAAGCACCAGTTGCTGATCTGAGGGGANGGACGAGCAACAGGCTCACCAAAATGGCAACACCGATCGATCTGAGGCAGGAACTCTAAAGCAGCCGGAGCCAGTTGCCCAAGAGTGAAGTTAGAGATCCTGTGCCAGTATCTATCTCCACCGGCACTCTGGGCATAGGCAGAACCAGTCTAGCTGGTTTCTCCCTGGCGCTTGAGTGGGATGGTGAATGTCACGGCCCAGGCCCCAATCCCCCGGGGTTAAACACACTGGCCCCCAGGAGTCTGTCAAAGCAGGAACTCTTTTTATTCAATCAGGCATGGGGTTATATAGGGTGGGGTGAAGGGGAAGGGGTCTTGGGGTGACGTGGGATGGGGTAAGGGTAGAGGGCCAATGAGATTTCTCCACAATAGCGGTAGCTAGATAGNGGTGGTCTTGGTGGTCAGGCTGTGCTGAGTCACTCCTAGGCGGGAGTCCTGGTCAAGAGACAGGCTCAGGAAGTTACACTGAGCCTCATGCTCAGGCCTATGAGGCCCAACAATCCTGAAGGTCAAAGACCAAAAGTCATAGTTAAAGATCCTGAGAGCAGCCTACNCAGTCAAATTAAGTTAGAGGTTGACTTCAAAGTTGGACTGTANTGTGGAAGTGTAACCCAAATGAGCTCTTTCCTCCCTCAAATTGTTTTTTGTGTTTTATCACTGCAACAGAAAGGAAATCAGGACACAGACCCAAGGTGTAGATAATTCAGAAAGAAAAAACAGACTTCTTTGGACCCAAGGTGTGGATAATTCAGAAAGAAAAAAACAGACTTCTTTGGGAATATAAGCAAATACTATCCACCTGATTCCCATGTACTAATAGCCCATAAGGGAAGATACTGTTTTTTGTTTGTTTGTTTGGTTGGTTGGTTGGTTGGTTTTTTTGGTTTTTTTTTGCATAGCTCCTGTAAGTCTGCTGTTGTTTAAGACAAATAGACTTGAGTTCCATGAGCTAGGAAGGCTGAGTCATAGCCCATCTGAACTGGGCAGCAGGCAGGGAGCAAGGTCAACCTGGACAGAATGATATCCCTCAAATCTTGCCAAGCTTGTTGCATGAGATGCCATGTGAATGAAATATGCTGACAAAACTGTACAAGGAAAATGAGATAATATGCTGAAAATAAGGAAGAGCAAACTAAAATCAGAACCAAAACATGGAATTTGTCAACCAAAATATTGGAAGCATATATGAAAGAGTGAGATCTCATCATTGAGGTAGGAAATGAAGTTCAATAAATAGCTTAAGGTCATTACTAAGGTGGTAAAAATAATGACTGAGAAGAAAATATATTAAATTGGCTTTGCTAAACTAACGAAAACCTAAAATGTTTTTAGGTGGGAAAGAATGTTAGAAGCAATAACTGAAGAAGTGAAATATGCCAGTGTCCTGTTATCTATGAGACTGACTGCTTAGGAGCTCTCCGGTGTGGTATGCCTTAACTGAAAGGGCAAACATTTGGGTGGAGTGTGCTAAATTCATGACATTTTAAAGGATGGGGTTGTGGTAGGGAGGGAGAGGGGGAGAGAATGACCTCTGAAACAAATAGAAAAACTAATTTTGACTTCTTATTTTCAGACCTATGAAGTAGAATATTAAGAAATGCTAAGTAGAAAGGCCTACAGCCCTAGAATCCTTATAGAGTAATAAAACAATTAATACATGTAAGAGTTTAGAAGAAGATCTGTCATCTATATAAGTTTTCTGGAAAAAGTATTAAAGGCAAAGGCTTTGTGCCAGCTAAAATATATAAACAAGGAGAAAGTCCTCAAGATCTGAAAGAACAGAATTAACACATTCTCCATCACTCTCTTTCAACCATTAAGGCAAGGTGCACAAAGAATGGGCAGTATTTGCCTCAGTTTTGGTTTCAAGGAGCCTGGGAACACAAGGGTTATAACCTAATAATGNCATGTCTTGAAGATGCTAAACCAGCACACATTATTTATAAATGCTTACATGTAACTGACTTTTAATTCAGATTGCATGCAAATATATTGTAAGCAAACCTTCCTGTTAATTGTTTTTTTNTGTGTGTGATTTTAACACAGGCTTTATTAGAGTTCAGGGCAAAGAGTTCAATAAGGCCATTTTATTGATTGAATAGAGATAGGTTTGGGACTTGTGTCACAAATTGTACAAAGGTAACAATGAGGGAAATCTTAAACACGAGCTCCTCAGAACTTAAAATGAATGTGAGTAGGCAAACAAATACAGAACCAGTCTTTTGGGATTTNTTTGGGTTGTTTTACTATATTTCATCTCTTAAAACAGAATTACTCACATGAGTATATTTTATCAACAACTGCTGTGTGTCAAAATTTCTGATACAGCATGTGTTTTGCCCAAATTTTAGTGCACAAAAATATTGGCCCTTTTATAAAATTTCCTCATAGTTAGATTATTATGGCAAGTCATTGATATTGACTATTACTGACAAAGTACAGTAGGCCAATCATTAGTATCCAAATATTAGAAATATTAAAAAAATACTTAAGATTTTAAGTAATGGACTTGTATTACTTCATCCAAATGTNGTCCATGAAAATGAGAATGAATTTGAAATAATTAACCAAGCTAAAATGTTTATTAAGAAGAAATTAATTATAGTTCCCATTTTTTTGAAAACATATATTTCTCTGCCCTCTACAAATTCTACTTCCCTAGGAACCTGGAAAGTTCTCAGGAATTGAAAGGAAAAATTATTCCACTCTATCCTCAATTTTGTAGTATTTTCTTTTAGTTAGTTTTCAGTACAACATTAAAATTGGAATTTAAAGTAGTCTATAGAAACAAAGAACTTATAAATACATATAGCTTCTATGAAACAGACAANCAAGTGGCATTTTAAAGTCAAACTTTATGTATGTGGGTTAGAAATGAAGGAATGTAAATACTCTGTTCTGATTTGCATCCATTTGGAAATCAGAGCTGGAACCTCATAAATTTCATATTAAATGATACATAAATATCATAGGTTAAAGGACAAATTTTCAATGNAGCATTATGCTCCCAAAGAGAGTTACTAAAGCTAGTAAAATGAACAAAGTTAATGCTCCCAGTATTATAGAAATATAATCTGTAGATATTTAAAGTGGACTCTAAAAGCTCATGATATTTTCTGCAGGATATGTAAACAAGTTTCCAAATTTGGAAGCAATGTTGTGTTTACCTAATTTTCTTGCAAGCTTTAAAATGGTCTCCAGAGTTGAGGCACCAAGCATTTCCTGAAACGAGGTGCCAATCATCTTCAGTTCATATTGGAGAATGTCAGCCATTTCCTCTCGTCTCGTCAGCAATTGGATTTATGTCTGAGAAGCTTTGGCTTCAGAGAAGGTGACACTAGGTGCTACTAGAATCAGCCAGAGACATAGTTGCTTCTATCAAATAATTTGTCTACAACTCAGTCCAAAATGTCTGATAAAACTCATTCATAATCATGGATGATCCTCACAAGATACAACATGAAGGGGCACTGAGGCAGGTGGCTGGAATGTCGCCCATCCCAGGTCACTTTGGCTCTGTTCGGGCAAAGTTCTCATTTCCAGAATGCACTTGTATAACCTGAGCTTATTATGCAAACAACATTAATCTACACTATAGATTGCAAATTGCCCTGTTGCATATGAAATTCCATTATCACTTCTGTATAATTCTATCTCTCTTCTCTTGCTCATTTTTCTTTCATTTCCACCTTTGTTTCATGGGTTGTTCACTATCTCCTTTCTTTCTCTCCTTAATACATTTTCCCAGACTCAGATACCCAGATTGAAGGGGGAGACCGGTGCCCTCTTGGGGGGATAAATGGTGCTACTTTCCTTCCACATCCTTCATCATGCGCTGCTTCTTGGCAGTGTTATTTGGGAGAGCCTTTGAGTTCATCATAAGCCATCCTCAGGGCCCTTATCCTCTGTCTTAAGGTGATGCTATTTCATGAAGAATTTCATTCAATTCTCCAGTTACAAAACCACTTTTAAATGGGGTTCAGACTTCTTTTCAAGTTGAATTCAATTCTATAATATAGAAAGTTACTTTCATTTTTATAAAATGTGGAGAGTAAGTCTCACTGGAAAAAAATCCTCTCATTTGGTTTAAGACAGATGAATAATAAAGAGAGAAAAAGATAACTGGATTCTTAAAATTTGACTGCAAGGAGAAGATAATTTAAACTCAAGAGCTGTCAGCACAGAATAGTAGGAGGATGATAAAATGCAGATCAGAGATACCCAGGCAAGTGTGAGTTCTGAATGAACATCTAATAATACTGAACAACTGGTGGACATTTTGAAAACATTGAGAGGCCAGTTCCTAAGAGCATCTTTCCCTATAGCCTGTATTTTAGTCAGTCCAAATGTGTTACAGTAATTCATATCTGTGTGTGTATGTGTGCACAAGAATGCAGGTATGTGTGTGTAAACATGCATACAAACTTGTACACATGCACAGAAAGGCCAGGAAATACCTCTAGTGTTTGCTTTAATGACAGGCACTGCTCTCTCTGTCTCTGTCTTTCTCTCACACTCTCATTTTTACACAGGATCTCTCACTGGCCTGGAACTCACCAAGTAGGGTAGGCGGACAGGCCAGTGAGCCCCAAGGATCTGTCTCCATGTCCTCACCACTGGTGTTCCAAGTGTGTACTAGTTCTGGCACTGGTTCTGGGGGTTGGGCTTAGATTTTATATTTAAGGAAACAGTAAAATAATAGCCACCTTAAGTCAGAGGTATGAAAATGCAAATGTTTTTCTTTTCAGAGATTTTCCAGGGTAGAGGNTCAAATAAGGAACCTTGGGGGGTCCTGCTCACCCAGAACTACCCAANCCAAGAAGGCACTCAGATGTGGGTGAAGTGGACCTGGGTGTATGTAGGTGCAGTTTCTCTGTGTCTCAGCAGTCTCTCCCTAATAACCACAAAGAGGCTTAATATTAATTATAAATGCTCGATTGATAGCCCAGGCTTGATACTAGCCAACTCTTACGTTTTAAATCAACCTAAATTTCTTATCTACCCTCTGCTATGTGGCAGTACCTTCTTTCAACATAGCAAGTTAATATTGCTTCCCTCTGCATCTGCTTGTGACTCCTCTGACTCACCCCTTCTTCCTCCCAGCATTCTCTCTGCCCCCCAAATCCTGCCTAGCTAATGGTCAATCAGCTTTTTATTAACAATGAGAGCAACATATTTTCACAATGTATAGAAGGATTATTCCTCAGCATTTCCCCCTTTTTGTCTAAATAAAAAAGGAAATTTTTAACTTTAACATAGTAAAATTATATACTAGAAAAACAGTTATCAAGTAAGAATTACAGTTATAATATCCAGTCCATTTGTATTTGGCAAAATTAGAGAAAAAACTCTATTATTTGTCTTATTTCTATGAGTCTAAAGTTTTATACTTAATTTACCTTTTATCATAACTAAAGAAAACTTTAACTATAACTACCTAGTCTTCAACTCCATCAAAGACCCCAGAGGGGTAAAATGTTACCTAATGACAGGGTCGTCTGTCTGCTTGGATAGTCACTCAAAGTTCTTCTGTAACATTGGGGCATCCATGTTTGGCCTACAAGCCTAGTATAGCTGACAGACTTTTCTGAGAAGCAAGGAATTTTGAAGGATNGTTGTACCTTATCTTGGTAAAGTTTGACAGNCACTTTTTTTTCCTGCATCCTGCTGGCCCAGTTTGGACAGTATTGTCAGCAATTGAGGCAAAGGCAGTTTCTTGCCAAATGGCTACCTTTTGCAATAAGAAAAGCAAATTCCATATGGAGTTTCTTCAATGTCATCATCCCTGTTTTTGAATTAAATCAGTGCTGTCAGAAGCAGACATGTCTCACTGTCATGAAAAGCCTTAGGTTATTAAGAATATTAAATGCCATTTTCTCTAGGTCTTTGAAGTATTTGAAGACCATCTATCTATCTAAATATATGACCTTGAAAGTATACCTAACATGACTATAAGTTTGGCTATTATAGATGACTAACTAGTAATCTATATTTCTTTTTTTATGATTTTTTTATTAAAAGATTTTCTTATTTTACATACCAACCACAGAACCCCCTCTCCTTCCTCCTCCCTCCTCCCTCCTCCCTCCTCCCTCCTCCCTCCTCCTGCCTCCCAGCCTTGCCCCTCAACCCACCCACCCCCAATCCCACCTTCTCCCACACAAGGTCTCCCATGTAGCTGTCTCTTATACACATCTAGGCTGCACCAGGTGTCCCACCATAGGCATTGCACTCTAAAAAAAAGAAAAACCAGCTCATGCACTAGGAATGGATCCTGATCCCACCACCTGGGGGCTCCCTAAACAGTTTAAGCTAAACCCCTGTCTCCAGTATCCAGAGGGCCTAGTCCAGCACCATGGGGACTCCACTGCTATTGGTCCATAGTTCATGCGTTTCCACTAGTTTGGCAGGCCATCTCAGTACATTTTCCAGTCATGTTCTCCATGTCCCTTGCTCATCTATATTTCTTAAGTATGCATTGCATTTTAAACTGAACTGCATAAACACAATACCCTGAAAAGAATAGAAACATACATACAGTATAACAAAATTAAATTTAAATTTCTATCAATAAATCAAAATCCAAAATATTTTGAGATTAATAGTTGATTTTGGGTTAAACTAGATTTAAAAATCTATATATTTTCTCATCATTTCTATATCATATTCCCCTTTTTTCCTTTGGAAAGAGATCTTTGAATTTAACTCTTTGGTTTAGCCTTTTTCTTTTTTAAACTATTACCAATAACATCTTGTAACCAACCCCTTAAAACAACGACAAACATTCATAATCTATTGAATAAACAAAATCCACCCATATTTCATCTCTTGGGAATGTGAGCATCATTGTCTAGACTACTTCCTGTTNTTTGTGGGCATTAGTATCTTTGGGGGAACACTGAGAAAATCAGTATAATTGTTAAGTTTTGGATGGAGTATTTTGTGAGGCAGGANCATCTCAGCTAGCAACTGTTCTCAGCTTGAAACTGTTCTGGATGCAGAACTCTGAGGAAACTGCAACAGAGTCATTTTAAGATTCTGGATCACCTGAGACATTTGTTTTCATTGATATCTGGTCCCCTTGCTCTGAAAATACATAAGCTTTTGAAGGTAAGATACATGTCTGTATTAGTACAAGTATATACTGTATATTGTACACAAGTTAGCTAAAGCTGTTTTTTTGCTTTATGTCTGAGTAGGTAAAATATATATCATGTAGTTTTTTTTTTAGGTTTATTTCTTTATGTCTGTAGCCAGAATTTTCAGGGAATCTTCCTCAATAAAACCTGATCATCTTTAACCTGTAATGAATCCACAGCCTCTCACTTCCTGTGGATATAAAGGCATAACTTCTTCCCCAAAGTAACATATCTTTTGACTTCCACTTTGAAGTCAAGACATTTTTAAAATATATAGGTTGGTTTGGTCTAGCAGTTTTCATAATCCAATGTTTCTTAGCAGTTATCTCTCTTTCATTAGTAGTCAAAAAATTTAAAGACAACACAATAACATATAGGATCCAGACTTTCTATGTATTTCTTATCTTTATGTGGCTTT
>LZPO01008386.1:0-11272 GCA_001675575.1 Neotoma lepida | reverse complement strand
CTTTATTTCTGCAAAATGTTCAAGAATGGGACTATTGTTCTACAACCATGCATACAGTTTTCAAATGGAAGCTGTTATATCCTATTACATCCAACATATGTTTTTCCATGTATGTAAGGAATGGGATGGTGTCTAATCTTGACTATCTATGAGGAGCACATTTATTACATGATTGAAAGAGTTAGAGATGGACAATATTCTAAGTTAATATCAAAACCACTCTCTAAAAGGTATTGTTTCATAGATGTATCTGTTATGACTGGGCTCTGTGTTATGATTGGTTGTGGTTTATTTTTTCAGGGGAAAGTACAATAATTCGTTATCTGATGCCAAAGTGCCAGCCTTGAAAATATACTTACAAATAGTGTTATATAGATGGAGCAGGTTATATTTAGGAATATATATGTATTTACATGTGCATATTTGCATGTAACAATAATTCAAAATGATGTCATGGCTTTCAAAGAGAGTAAATAGGAGTANATGGAGGGTTTGGAGGAAAGAACAGGAAGGAAGAAATTATGTAATTATAGTCACAAAAATAAATCATCTAAAACAGATATTGCTATGTATACACACAAAATTGATTTAAATATTTGTATTGAAAATGATTTAGCAAAACCATTTTCTATTTGATACAGTCNATAGTTTGCATAAGAAGTCCTTTAGCCACATCCTTCTAAGGGACTGTAGCTCCTCCTGTTTTCGTCCATCTTTTATGGAGATAAAAGACACTGTTGCTCTCCTGAGTTCTGTGTGGACTCTGTGAGCCCATGAAGAATAACACTTCAACCTCTTAGTGTCTACATGTGTGAACCTTCAAATTTAGAGGAATTAACACTCTGGGAGAGGGATGATTAAAAATGGGGGAAAGCAGCTAAAAGAGAAATATCCTTCCTTTTGCCTCTCATATGGGTGATGTGTGTATCTGAAGGGGCTTTTCCTCTTTGCTAATAATCTTCCAGGCTGCTTCATGACTTAATTGCTTCTTGCACATGACAAATTTTTTTTGTGTGCAGAATTTTCTGATTTTTGCCCACATATAGCCTTGTATACACTCTTGGCCTTCTTTTATCACAATCACTTTCAGAGATATTTTCTATCCAAGCATAATGGGAAATCAACTCTCAAGAAACATTGTTCTAGAACCCTCTTTCTAAGGAAAGAGTCTCCTTAAGGTCCATCAGGCAAAGAAGCACATAATATTCGAACTCAAAAGTCTCCCTGAATTGCTTTTAAAGTTCAAGGTAAGGGCCCTTCATGCTGCTGAAGTTTTCAAATGTGAAACTGAGTGAGTTTGTTGATAATAAATTAAAATATGTACTCTGCCATTAACATGTTAAATCTTACCCACTACCTGGTTCTGATAAGTTGGAACTTCTATTTTCTTCCCTATTATCCAACCCCCAATGTCACCAAAGCCTTCCCGAGTCTCTCATAGTTATTGCCTCCTCTCTCCAATTTCTGGAGGGCTTCCAAGTTAAACCTAGGTGGGGTTTCCCTTAGGACATAATCAGGCTGTTGGAACCATTGCACATCACTGCTTTAAACAGTTTCTTGGGGACTGACAACATGACTATACCTCACAAAGCCCTTACCTAGAGGTGGTCATCAGTCATGACTCTGCAAACATTTAGCAAATGTGTATTTAATACAGCTTTGGGTTTTAAAGCTAAAAAATGTTCAAAGTTATACTGTTAATTCTAGCCTTTGTAAACAGTTTGGACACCAAGGTAAATTTATGTATCCGTTTATCATCACTGACTATCATCTCTGAATATACAACTATTGCTGTATATTCATGAGGAGTCATTTCCATAGGCACAGGTAGAGGTAGAGCTTTATTCAGACATGCCCTCAAGGAGCCCATAGTCTCAAGAAGAAGTTTACAGCCTATAAAATTACCTTTGTCAATTGCCTGGAAACCTCAGGTACTTTGATTTCTAAAACCTCCATTTCACTTAGACTTGAAAGGCATTCAGGAGAAGAAAAGAAGATATTTGAGAAAATTTGGATGTTTAGAAATTGTAGCCTATAAAAGAGAAGCCATTTCGAAATTGTCCTTTGGATGTGGTAGATTTTGATAGAACTCTCATTGTTTTCTCAAGTTCTTCCTTTGCTACNCACTTTTGGAAAATGCAATGTATAAAACATTGGCTCAGTTTAAGCATGGCTTTTTCCTCCTGGCGTAACAAGATCATCCCATCACCATCTCAGATTAGAAATTGCTTTGGCCTGGTGGTCAGGCAACTAACTGAGCAGAATACTGCCATGGTAGCTNGGTCCATGGTAATAGTAACAAACAATTTATATTCCATAGTAGGAGGAGGGATGAAGAGGTGGTCACAGGACCCTCATGGGATTCCAGCCATTGCTTCCTTCTGATCTCCACTCTCCAGCTACAAATGATCTTGGTGCTGGAGTATAGAGGAAGTAGAAGGTTAATGGAAAGTAGGCTCCATGATGTGGCATTCATAGTGCTGCCATCATCTATAATGGGGTAGGGACTTACAATTCTATAGATGTTTTGTGGTCATCTAGGTTCCCGTAAACAACCCTTCATCCATATTCTGAAAGCAAGTCCGGTGAACTCAGGCTCATCTTGTTGGAGTTTGGTGAAATCATTACTTCTNTCTGTTGCTGGTATTCTGTCTAGATGTATAGACTTTAGTTCACATTGCTGCAGGAAAAGTTAATGTAACAGGCTCACAAATACAAAGTAATTCCTTAATTTGATGCAGTATGTTCATACACAAGAATCTACTTGCTTATTTATCAAACATTTAACACATTTCTGCCAATGACCACAAATTATAGAGTAATTGGTAGAATTTAATTTAGATCAGAATATTTAACAATCTGTGTCTGAAATGAATTAAATGTGCCACTGAGTAAAGCAGGTANAACTAGTGACAGAGTCCTTAAAAAATAGTTATAGGAAGACTTGTTCTGTGAATGAAGAAAGGTCACTAAATAGTATCTATTTGCATGCTATAAAATGCCTATATGGTATCTATCCATATACAAATTGCATTTAACAGTCCATATGTATTTTTTTGTAGTAGCTCTTTGTATGAGAGTATATATATGTTCATGTNTGCATCTAGTGGTTAGTTGTTTGTCTCATTGCTCTCCATTTTGTTTTTTGAGACTGCATCTCTTACTGGGACACGGAGCTTATTGATTTGACTATGCTGTCTGGCCAGTGAGCTTCAGGGATCCTCTTGTTGCCACCTTTTCAGTGTCAGGACTACAAAGCACACGCCACCATGCCCAGTTGAGGAGCAAACTCAGATCCCTGTGTTTGATGGCAAGCATTTTACTAACTGAGCCATCTCCCAGATCCCACAACAGTGCACTCAATTAAATTGTGTGTAATAATTGGAAGTAAAAATGTGGAGGATGGGGGACATAAAAGGGAGAGTTCATATTCCATCACCANGGTCACATAGACCCTGTAGAGATTAGGCACAAGGGACTGAGGGAAGTTCTGTCTGAAGACATTTCTTGAGTGTTTGTCATGAGGCAGTGACCTGAAAATGAGGTTTGAAGAGTGATTTGCTCTTGTACATCAGGAAGCTCATCACACTCATTAATAGTCTCTTCTAAGTGGTGCCAAGATGAGGCAAAGCAAGAAGACCAACCACAGAGAACAAACCCCAGGGGCCCTGAGTACAGGTTTGGAGCAGCAATGAGGGAAAAAAATAAAACAGAGGGAGAGAGAACCAAGAAAAAGATAGATCCAAAAGGTAAAATGAAAGTNCAATGCAGAAAAATGCAGACACTTCCCCAGCATAGGAAGATCTGGGCAAGTGATTATGCAAATGAAGAGAGAGGGGTCAAAGGTTGAGGTTTCTTACAAGTAAAAATGTCCACAGGCATTATTGCATGCCAGATTGGGGTTCATTACTAGAAAATGATTAGAATCAATGCTACAATGTCAGGAGTCATCCAAACGGAGAGGCTGGCTTATGAAAAACAATAACAAAATTAATGAAGGGGCTTTAACCTTTAAGTTCAAAACATATTTAATTCTGTTTGTCTGAGCAAAACTTAAATATAGGGGAAGTAATTTATTGTTAAAGCTTTGTAAAGTGCAGTGATTATTATGCTAATAAGTCTGGATAAGTAGAATCCCTTGCTTTATAAATGTCATAGATTAAAAATGGATACTGCTAATAATTAGAGCAATGATGATTTTACGATTTTAAACACAGATCATTTTACTCCGGTGTTAATTGTCTTTTGAAAATTTAAGGGTTTTATTTTAATCATGTGGTATCATATATAAGCATTTGTGATATCAAAAAATTACTCACATGTACAACAGCTTACAGCCGTCTGCTAGGTATTTAAAAGACATGAACTTTTCCACATTTTTCAGAAGGGATGGCGGTTTAAAATGCTATGAGAGACATTTTTATAGGAGCACAATTTGCTTTAACAGTCATTGCTCTGGGTTTTAGATCTTGAAAGGAAGGCTGTTCATGCCTAAGTGGCTCTCATATTTTGAATCAATTATCTCTGGTATTTGCAATTAGCGTGCTGGTCACTTTTTAGCTGCACTCAAGTTTGAAATGTTCAGATTAGGTAGAAGAAATTAACTCATTTGTGACCTTTAGCATGAATAATGTGCTTTTCCAAGATTTCAGATTAACGTTGAAAGTAATTCAATTTTATAAGCCAACTGGTTGCAGAAAGTTGGGTTGTGCAGTGTTTGGGGGAAGATGAATATTTTATAACACATTAAAAAGTCCTCCTAATTTTTCTATCTAAATATTTCATAAATGATTTTCCTCCTCTCCTCCACCCAGAATACAACTCTCCCAATTCAGGCCCTGAATCATCTTCCTTATCACTTTTGCTTTCAGTTCTCCAGTCTATCTATGTCTGATTGTTACTATATAAACAAGTCTGGCTTCCTCAGTCATTTCTTCCTAAATAATCTTTCCAGTTCTGTTTGTTCCCACAGATGAATTTCTATTTTGATCCTATTTTCAATAAGGGAAGCTGACCCTATCTCTACAAGTATGTAGTTAAGTTTTGTCAGTGATCATTTTAGATAGCAAGTTCTGGTTAGCAGGACAAAGAAAAGTCTGCTCGGAGCTGGGATGATGGCTCTGTTGGGAAAATGCTTACTGTGCAAGCATAAGGACCTGAGTTCAATCCCCCAAAATCCACATAAAGAATTCCATGCTTGGTGATGAGAACTGTTCTCCCAATGATGGGGAGATGGAGACAAGCAGATCCTTGGAAATACCTGGTCAGCCAGCCTACACAAATTGGCAAGCCCTGGGACCAATGACAGATCTTATCTCAGAAAAGCACGGTAACCATTTCACACACACACACACACACACACACACACACACACACACACACACACACACACAGTGGGACTTCCTAGGGGCCTCTTTGGAGCAAGGTCAGTTGGAGGAAAGAAGAGCGAGAAGTAGGGAGACTGAATAGAAAGAACAGGCCTGCTCTGAGCCAGTTCTGTCATGTCTAGATATGCTTCCTATAAGTCCTGCAAGATAAAAATACCTTAAACAGAAGAAGCTAAAAGAATTCCTGAGAAGCTGAGTTGCAGTTTTAACTTGCAGAGCCTAGTGTTCTTACCGATAAACTTTCATTTGCCATCCCCATTCCCCATCCTGTTTAAAACCTTTTGAGTGAATTAAATGACTTTCAATTGCCATATGCAGAGCTGAATACAGCTGAGATGGGCAAAATGACCCTAAAGCATGGAATGATGCATTCTCCTCTCTTTTCTTTCTTTAATCATGGTCCATGTTCCATCAAAGAGTATTTAGAAGTGAAGAGAGACAATTAAAAACTACTCTATTTGATGGAAAGATAGCTAGCTATGAGGAGAAAGCAATACGTAGGTTTGAGGTAGCTGAATAAATAGCATGACTCTATCTTTTGATTTTTAATAAATGTAAATTAGACAAGTAAGCACATCCATTTCTTTTTGATGTTAACGAAAATGAAAGAAATTTAGTGGTTCAAAATAATACACATGCATTGTCCTACAGGTTTTTGGGTCCAGATTCTGGACAAAGCCCTTATGCTGTTGTCAGGGCTGAATTCTCCTCTAGATTCTAGACTAGGGAAAAATTATTCGTAAGATCACGCAGGTTGTTGGCAAATGTTTTCTTATATTTCTGAGATGGAAGGAAGTNGCTTCTTGCTGGTTGTCACTGAAAACTGTCTGTAGGGTGCTACTATGAATTGTCAGAGAGCAGTGAACTTCTTCCAAGCTTGCAGGAGAGTCACTCTTCCAGGTAGGTAGCAAGATAAGATCTTGTTAATCTCTCTTCAACTCATTGGGAGACCTATGACACACTCTATTGTTAGGGGCAAGTCACAGTCACCAGTCCATTTATGTTCAAGGGTTAACACTTGGGGCTGGAGACAATATTGGAGATCTTGGAATTTTAAGTTCTTAATGGCATATTTTGATGAAGTGGTGAATCAATTTAAATTATTGTGAGGAAACCNCAGGTACACTTCTATGATACTGGAACCTAAACTAGAGCAATTGGGAGACTATCAGTTACTTTCCTGTTGTGACAAAGTGCTTGACAGAAAGCAACTTAAGGAAGAGAGAATATTTCAGTTCACAGCTTGAGGAATATTGCCTGTCATGGTGGGGAAAAGCTTAGTGCTTACAATGTGTCTGCACTCAATCCTCGTGCTCAGCTCACTTTCTCCTCTTACTATTTTCAAGACCACGGCCAAGAAATGAAGCTCCCCACATTTGAACTGGGTCTTTCCTCTTTAGTTAAATGTCTTCACAAACATGCTCAGAGTCCTTTAGGAAATTCTAAATCTAGTCAAGTTGATAATGATGATGGACCATCAGGGGGGAAATTTTTGTGTTATTTTATTCTTTCTTGACATTACCTATATATACTGACAAAAGATATGGTACTAGTTAATGGAAACCTGGTTCAGTTAAGGTCGGCAAAGTAATACTGCTGAATGTTTTCAGTTAGGATGATATTTTATAAGTAGATNATATTTTGTAAGTAGATGTTTCTATGTGCAAGAACAGTAGGAAACAAACCCACCAAACTATACTTACAGCTTCTGAATNATTGCATTTNCGNCTGCATTGACTCGGGTCTGTTTCATTAAGATTCATTCCCCTACCAAAACAATTATCTTTATGTTGATATTAAGTTGATATTCAATGAAAATTGTTTTTAAAGATTCATCATATTTTATGTGTGTGTGTGTGTATGTGTGTGTGTGTGTGTGTGATTGTGAATGAATGTCATGTGTCATTTATTTAGGTCACAGTTTGAAATGTTTCAGCTTTTGAGGCAAAATTTAAAAGTAGCTCTGAGAGCCTGTTGTTATAGATCAAGTTTTGTCCCCAATCAAATACACATGTCCAGCTTCTTTATCACACTACTATATCATGCTAAGGGATGAAGTCTTTGGGGTAAAGAGGATTAAATAAGGTTATGAGAGCAAAATTACCACTAGTGATCTTACGAGTTGAGTCAGGATAAATAGCCTGTCTTTGATTTCTGCAACGTGATTATACAAGAAGGACCCAGTAGTGATGGCCTGGCAGTGGCTCTCAGCAGATACTGAGTTTGTCTGCATTTTAACTTTAAACATCTCTAACTATGAGATATAAATGTTTATTGTGTGACTCACTCTGTCTATGGCAATCTGTTACAGAAGTCTAAATTTACAAAGATATCAAGACATTATGAAACACAGAGGACTGCATTAGAATAGATGTTGTAAATGACAGAATAAATCTATACCAATATTTTGTACTTTTACTTTTTGGTAAAGATACCATCTAATTTTCAGCTTATTTTAACTATTATCAGACTACTGTGAGGCTCACATTAAGTTAACCATAGAAGAGCTGGTGAAATGGCTCATTGGATAAAGGTGCCTGGTGCCAAACAACCTGAGTTTGATTTCCAGGACTCATGTGTTGGAAGGTGAGAACTGACTCTTGCAAGTTGTCTTCTAACTGCCACACATGCACTGTGCATGTGTGTGCAGACACGCGCATGCATACACACACACACACACACACACACACACACACACACACACACAAATAAATGAATTTTAAGTTATCCAAAGTGAACTGAGATTTGCAGAATGTTTTTGGAAGAGTCAGCTTTTAATAGTTCTGTAGCACAAAACCATGTAATATTTATTAAGCCTTAGTTCTGTTTTTATGTGAGAAACTCTGAATTTTGTAAGAAACATGCATATTTATCTCATCTAATATCGTTGCGTAGATATGCAGTATGCAGTATGCAGGTGAAGCATTTTTTTTATTAATCAAAATTTTTCATTTATTTTACATCCTGACTGCAGTTTCCCCTCCTTCCTCTTCTTCTGTTCCCCTCCTCCTGCCTCTCCTATGCCTCCCCCCTTCACTCCCATGTTTCAATCAATTCAATCTTAAAGAATAAGGGTTAAATAAGCTAATAGANGGCATATACTTAAGACAACCTGACTCCAAAGCTCATATGTGAACAACAATTGAAGAAAAGAGGTGTTCTTGACTTGTACTGGTTCTGCTTAGTATGAATGGCATACCAATTAATATTAATAGATGGCAATTTTTATCTAGATTACANGTAAGACTCCTTAACAACTTGGTGTATTTGATGCTNGGACTAACCAGAATATGTATTCATGACTTTGAGATCTATTTCTAAAAATTTATTTTCCCTTGGAGGNATTATATTGGTGGTGTCCCCATGCTGATGTGCGCACATCTGCTGTAATGTCCATTTCTTCTAATTTCATGGAGTAGTTTTTCTAGGGAAATATGTTTTGTATATATGCTTTGACATTGGTTTTAAGAGAACTAAAAGATGCAGTCTCTGTGTGACTTCTTTATCTCTGATTTATGCTAGGAGCATGTACAAGTATCTCAAATACCTATTGTTTATAAAGATAGTTATATGATTTGCAATGGACCTAGACTTCCAATAACACATCTCCTCAGGATCCTAAGTGACACACAGATCTACTGAAGCTGGGGCTGTTACCTTATCAGTGGTCTATTATGTAGAACAGACCAAAAGCCAGTCCTTTGGGGCAAGCAAGGTGATGCCAATAGTTATGGCATGCACAGAGTAAATGACCTTGCCTAAGACCTTTAGGATGAATGTGAAGGACTCTGAGCCTTTGAAACCAGGAGTCACTATNTTATTTAGGAGACACAGGATGGGATAGTGTTTTTGTAGGTTCCATATGATCAGGACATAGGATGCTGGATTCTGGTGCCCACACTTACAGATTCAAGTTTCCTGAATACAATTGGACTTTTCCTGGCTACTGTGAGGCAATCATACTAGGTGATGGGTTTGTAGGATGCTAATAAATTTCTTATAGGACTCAGACAATCTTTGTTTCAGGTCCCAAGATATAAGAACAAATGATACCAAACCTCTGGGCAGAGCTGCTGTGGTACCAAGTTCATGGACTGTGGAGGAGCTCTTCTCTAGGTGTCTCAGGACATGCACAGGTCCATGGGAGTTGTGATGTGCACTACTGTCCATGATCCCAGCTGTGTAAGACAAGAACCTAGATGTTCTTTAGGTCATNAAGAGTAAAGGCTGGTGGTGCTGGGGCTCAAGGCTCATTCTTATTCCTGATTCCAGTGGACAGGCACAGGTAGGTGATTGGAAGGTTTTGCACCAGTAGCTATAGTTTCAGGTCAGTAACTGGGGAGATAATATTCCCTGCTCACCCTGGAGCAGTTGTGGATGGGACTTGGGCTTGTGGCTGTAGCAACAGTCACCAGTCTGAGGATATGATGTCTTCTGTCTTCAGTAGGGATATACTAGGCCAAGGCTCTTTACTGCATCAAGGAGGTTGCTGCTTCTTCTAAGTAAGATGGAGCCTGACAGTGACTAGAGCAGTTGCTTGGTTCTGAGAGGTGGAAGAAACCCAAAGGGGATTCTTTCACTGGAGCAAAGTACTCTTGACCAACGAGTTCTCAAAGCCAGGGTTTAGTCCTGTGAGGACCCTGGAATTCTCCTGCAGTAGGGTTGCTGGTCAGCTGCTNACATTGGGTTTCTGTCACTTTCCCTCCTATCTTTCTTCTTTTNCAGCAGTGTGAGGTCCCCTAAACCACTGCCATGGAGATGGAGATGAAGTTACAGTTGCTCTGGTTTGCTCTCTGTCTTGCCTTCTTCACTCTGTACTGCTCTGCATTCCTGTGACTCCCTCACTCATTTCCAGACTTCTCCCTCAACTACTTTCCTCAAGGCACAGCTTTCCCCTTCTCCTAGTTCTTGTATGTAATGGTTGAGTGTAAGGCCCTTCTACTGAGTCATATTGGTGACTATCTTGATTAAGCTGAAGTATTAAAAGAGTTCAGAAAATGAGAATTTTATGGTTGCTTCTGTATTAATGNACATACTGGAATACATATGCTCTTGTTGGCAGAGAGGGATCTAAAAACAAGCAGATTGCAAGAATGTAATTAGTATTTAATGTTGAACAGACTATTTTCCACTAGTTTTTGAGCATTTCCCTTTGTAGTCAAAATTTGACTTAGACATAGTTTAGTGCTATCGAATGAGTGAATAAAATAGACAACCTTACAAGCCAGGTTCTCTCTTTTTTGATGAACTCTTAAGATTAACCACCTACAAATTAAGTAAAACTAATATTCCCAGAAACAAATTAAATATTTCTAAAACTGAAGTTGGAAAGGAAAATTCTCCAAAGAAAGCTTTCACTACAACTTAGGAAAAACATCATTTTGGGTGAGTTTTTCACTTGAAAATTCATTTAGTGACCTCTCAGGGATGTTGGGTAAATGCACTACTGTTTTGTAAATAGCTTTCAGTATGAAATGTGATAGGTATTTTAGAATTGTCCAAAAAGCAATCTTGAAACTTCAAGTAAAGTTAAAAAAAATGTCTCTAGTATTTGTAGGTGTCCTCCAAACGATGGGAAACTGACAGATTCTAGTAAACCATTCCAGAAGAAAGCACCCATGCAAATTAGGAAATTTCCCTCTGGTAGAANAGAGACATTTAAGGACAGAAGTGGTAGGGAATGTGTAAGGTTACTCAATGATCTTTACTGAATTGTAACACTCAGTTTTTGGTATTTTCTGTTTATTTTCAGATCCTTTTAAATCATTTTTTGTTGTTTTCTCAGTAGTCTAAGGTCTAAGAATTAGGTCCCGTGGTTACTGAAACACAACCAAATGGTCTTTAAATTTTTAAATGCAAAAGGAATTTATTTTAATAGACTAAAT
>LZPO01008385.1:67915-78530 GCA_001675575.1 Neotoma lepida | reverse complement strand
GTCAAAACACTTATGGGTCCTTTAGTACTTTAATATATATCTATATATCTATAAATCTAAATGATCATTTATTATTTACTTTGACTTCAGTCATAGAACTTTACATAGCTAAGCATGTTATTTGTAAAGCTCTTTTAGAGTTCTGGGAAGCAGTTCAATACCTACTAAGATAGAGATAATTTAGAGTTTTACTGTCAACACTCAATTATACACTTATTCTGTAACATGAAAAGCATAATCAAAATTTTATTTGGGTTTTCAGCTTTCTGAAAGTGTGTTCTGCCTCAGTGGTATCAGTGGGATGGCTTGGGTGAAATAAAGTTTTTCAATGAGAAAGAAGTTCATTCAACATTTGAAGTCAGCTTTACTAAGATTGCCTACAGAAAAGGCCAATCATTACACTTACGCATTTCTGCTGAATCTATCAGGCAGAGAGACAGCAGCGGAACAGAGCGTTAATAGAGGATCTGTCTCCTTTTCCACTAGTAGAAACATCATGTATTGGCTACTGATCCCGACATGCCATACCTTTCAAGACACATGCTCAGTTCTACTAATCACCCTGTATAAACTGTAATATAATATCACCTCTAGGGGAACACTGGTCCTTCCTACCCTTTTACCAAATATTTGCTGAACTCCTTTCAATGCCTGCTAATTCTGAAAGCGACAGATAAAAACTGCATATTAATCATTAAGCTATGACAACTGAGTAACCAATAGTCTCTTCATAATAATATATAAAACAACAGGAAGACCTAGATTGGCTGTAATTAATTAGAAAATACCTTATAGTCTTGATGAATTTGTACTTAGCTTTTTGCAAAGCATTCTGAAACTCACTGTTTAACATATGAATACCTATTTCTTTGATTTGTTCAAACACAAGTACATTATTCAAACTCCCAAGAACTATTTTTCACATATAAATTGGAATTAATGTTCCTTATTTCCTGATATTGCTCTATATTTTAATATACAGTAATGCCATACAATATATTAATGTCATTAAAATGACCCTTCTTTTCTACTGGTTACTTCTAAAGTGTTTCATGTAGTTTTCTAGCAGTTGATTTAGGAGAAGATGAGAGTGAAGATCACAGGGAAAGCTCAGTCTGGGCACAGAGGTGGATGTATTCAAAGGTGCACACCTGTGTAAGTATGTGGTGTTACGGATACTGTAACATTGGAGCTCAGGTGGATACAACCAAAAACAAACTTGCAGAGTCTGATGGGACTTGAGCCTTAATAAGTTGTGCACCATCCCCAAACTACAGGTGGTCACCAAACCGGTTTACAAAGGAAAATGACATAAGCTTTGAATTTTAGCAAGATACTTCTCAAGAGCTAGCAATAAGCTTTGAATTTTAGCAAGATACTTCTCAAGAGCTAGCAATAAGCTTTGAATTTTAGCAAGATACTTCTCAAGAGCTAGCAAAAAGGGTCAGCAGGTAAAGGCACTTGCCGCCAAGCCTGAAGATGGAGTTTTGTTTGTGATTCCTTATGCAATCTCCATAGTCGAAGCAAGGATTTAAAGTCAATTTTAACAACCAATAAATCCAATGAAGTATTCATGGAACTCTGAGATTTCAACCTCTGAATTTAAAATTAGAAATGAAATGGAATCCATTCTGTAGTTAGCAAAGTGAGTTGGTCTCAACTATGTTGAGTATATGAAAGGGGAAACTGGTATTCATGTAACAAGAACTGTGGCGAATAAGAACCAGTTCATAGATATCCCGAAATTTTTTTATGGAGTGCTGGGTATCAGACCTAGGATTTTATGCACGTTGGCAAATGTTCANTAAACTGAACCCAGACTATCCATATATTGAAATTACAAGTGAAATTTAGTCAAATACATAAAATAACTGTAATATTTACTATATCATATGCTACATAGTATATCAATATACTATATACTCTAAAANTATTAAAAATGTAGACAGTATGAATGCCCTTAAATGGACTTATAAAGCACCATGACCTTTCACTAATTGATTATTATGTTGAAATAAGAATAAGCATTAAGATTATACTGTGTTTAAATGCATGGCCTGTTTGGTTCAGTAGTCTGGATAATCTAGGTTTTCAAAAGAACTCCTACTTGATTGTGATAAATTACTCTACAAATTTTATCTGAAACCCATTTGTCTAATGGTTGGAGTGTTGTATTCTATTTTGAAAACTTCAAAATCTACTCTGGCTTTAGTTGGTGACTTTCTTACTGTATCATATTGGGAAAGTCATCTACTTGTTCACTATTATTAGTTTCCTATAAAATGCAACACATTTACCTTCCTTTACCTACTGGGATGAAGAAAATACGGAGAGCAGATAGATTTGAGAGGAATATGTTATGCAAAAGGAAGTAGAATGAACTTTCAAAGAAGTCTTATACTCTATCTTGGGAAGGACCTGTCTGCATGGTTTAGTTCAATGCCTATTACTCTGTCTTGGGAAGGACCTCTCTGTATGGTTTAGTTCAATGCCTATTACTCTGTCTTGGGAAGGACCTCTCTGTATGGTTTAGTTCAATGGCCATCATTCCTTGAAATGCAAATCCATTAATATCATGACTTCAAAGAGTTTCTTGGCTCTTGATTTACACATATTGTCTGAAGGAAGTGGGCCATTAGGAGTAAAGCCATTTTTTTTCAGGAATAATCCTATAAGAGTGAGAAGTCAGTCTGTGACACCCCCAATTCAGGAGACACTCAGAGGCAGCTATCACAAGTGGGAGATCCAGACCACACCACAGACGTGCCTCATTGTTGGGAGTTGCAGTAGCAGTACTGTAGACTGAGTACCTTCCTTCTCTCCCTACTTTCCCTCTTTGCCTCTGTTCCCTTTTTCCTACAGTGCTTTGTATCAAACTCAGAGCCTTCTGTATGTTAAGCAATTACTCTATCATTGAACTAGGTCTCCAAACCTGAACTCTATATTTTAAAAATCTGCCCATCTGAGAACAAAGTCTACTTAGCTGAACATTCTTGTTGTGTACACTTAATAGTCAGAGTCTTGAGAGAACACCATGAGGTAGATCTGTGAGGAATACTGTAAAGTGGCTGGTTGGGAGGTGGTCTGCAGTCATCATGGTCTATAATTTATAACCATGCTATTCTTTCTTTGAGGCATGTGTGGGGGTCAGAGGGCAAATATTAGGGCAAATCCTGAATTATAGGATTCAGGTAACAAAATCAGGTCATTAACCTGGGCTGTCAGTCTGGGTGCCAGTGCCTCTACTCACTAAACAATCTCACCAACTTTTATTATTCTTTGTTTGTGTGTGTGTGTGTGTGTGTGTGTGTGTGTGTGTGTGTGTGTGTGTGTGTATTTATAGAAAAATATTTGATTTGGGAGAATCTAAATGTTTTTTTTAATTCCAAGAATTAAATGATTTCCTGTCCATTTTTTTTTAGAAAGGAAAAGCAAATTTGTGTAATAGGAATTATGTCTTCCCTTTTCCCAGCTCATATGTCAAAATCTTCACCGCCAAGGTGAGGGTGTTAGAGATGCAGCCTTTGGGAAAGGCTAAGCAATAGGATTAGAGCCCTTGTGAACAAACACTTCCAAAAGAGGCCTGGGAGAGCCCTTGCTTCCTCAATTTGAGGTTATCGAGAAAACATCTGGTGCTGAGGACACCAGCCCTCAGCACACAGTGAATCTGAAGGTGCCTTTGACCTTGGGGTTCTCAGTTTCCAGAAATGGCAGAAATAAATTCCTGTGGCTCATAAGCTGTTGAGTCTATATGTTCTCTTCCATCAGCTGAAGAACTGGAGCAGCTAAAACACAGAACTGAATGTTTACAACCTGCTATGTATGTCCTACTCTGGTCCCTCTCCCAGCCTTTTTGTCTCTGAGCCCAGCTCCCTTCCCTCCTGCTTCTCTCTATTGTTCCAGTCCACACTTTGACAAAAACTAACACGTGGATCTTTGCAGCTTTCCTTGTGTCCAAATATGAAGTGGAGTCCTGTGGGGAGGGGGCTGGAGTGGTGTCTAGTTGCCTTCTAGTGGATCTTTCTAGCTGCCAGACTGGTTTGGTGGTGAAGATTGACATGACCTCAGAGATTAGTGGAGAAAACCAATGCAAAGAGGCAAACAATGGTCACCTGTCATGTAAAAAAGAAAAGCTTGTTTTTTGTTTTTAAATTTGTATTGTAAGTTAGGTTTAAAAGTTTTTAAATTGTATTTTTAAATTAATTAATTGTTCATTATTGCTGTTTTGAGACAGTTTCTATGGATGCCCAGAGTCCTGGGGAAGACACTATGTCTGGCGTGGGATATCTGAGGGAAAAGAATCTCATACACCATGCTCTTAAGTCTGTTAACTTTATTCCTGGATGACAAAATTCTATATATACAGTTTCAGTTCCATCCAGACATTCAGGGCAGGAATAAATCTAGATACACTGAGCTCTTTGTCCATCTACTTTATTTCTCTGGGATGAAATCCTATCTACATAGCTTCAGTTCTGTCCTGACACTCAGTTCCTCTTTGTCCCCTCTTTTACTGCCCCCTCATAGTCCTGCTAACAACTAAGCTCTTATGCTTTCAGCCTTATCTTCGTGCCCTGTTCCTTCTCCCTCTATCTCTCCTTGCTCCCTACTCCTAGCCCTGATAAACTCTACAAGAGATCTGCCTTATCATCGACAGAATCTCTTGCTAACTTCTCTTCTCCCTGGCCATGTGGTTCTCTCTACCTCTACAGAAAACACCTGTTCCTTCTTCTCCTGGCCACCCAGAAAAACCACTCCACCCTTAACTCCACCTGGATATGCAAAAACCTCCTTTGTTCTGAGTCAATTGCTCTGGAGAGCCACTAGGCCTGAAGGCCTAGATGTCTAAGCTTCATTTGTATAAGAAACAAAGCTAAGCATCTTCCGCCTGCCTGCTAGGCCCTGCCTATGTGACCTTATCCAAGTACTGGCCCCAGCAGGATGCTTTCACACACATGTTCTATGGGAATTATGAGCACAAGAAATTCATAACAAGGAACAGCTGAATATTAAAGCTATATAACACCAAATATTCCATGATAAATGGCTTCCCATTTGATGGACCCTTGGCTAATCAAAGTATAGCTTATTATGTATAGCTGGACTCCTTATAACATGTTCTTGTGTCTTGCCACAAGTCTCACTCTTCAGTCCTGCCTGGCCTACAACTCTTGCATCTATGAGGCTGGCTCAGAAATTTTAGTGACCTTTCTATCTCTGTTTCCCCTCCCAAGTGTGAGTGCCAGAACATCAGGGATGTGCCACCACATTGGGCTATTGCTGATGTTTTTGATGGTGCCATTTTGTTTACATAATCTCTGCACAGTGAATGTGTTCTATGTAATTGTTAGCAATGGCTCAGGACTTCAAAAACAGACAAGAAACAGTCTCTGCCTCTTGATTCCTTGCTGTCTCTGGGGACTGAAATGAAATGGACATACATGTTCTGGCAGGAGTGAAGCTGCCCTCTGCTGATAGAAGAGGCTCAGGGAATGTAGGTTGTGAGGCAGAGGGATGGATCTTTGGGGAAGATTAGAATTTCCACAAAGTAGCTTACTGGTGTCTAAAAGAGATATTGGGAGATAAAGATGCTCCCACAGGGCACTTCAGCTTCCTTGTATCTGCTAACACCAGGTCTGGCATGTTCAAAATACATCCTTTGGTCCCTCTGCTAAATCTCTCTTCTCTTCNGTTTCCATTTGATTCATAAACTGGTTCATAAAATACAGTGAGTTTCTTCAGTAAAATGTTTAATTGGCTTTTTCCCCTTTCCAAGCCCATATACAAGCCACTGCCAAATTTTTGCTTTGTGTCCAAAATACTTTTTGTGAGTTTTCACTTGTTTTTATCCTTACCACCATGACTCTAGACCAACCCATCACTGCCCATTTGAATTGGCATCTACTTTTGCCAATCCCCTACTTTTAACCCACCTTCTTCCAGCAGCCACAATGATGCATTTAATAGAAAACTTTTGTGTGACATTTTGTGTTCTGACATAGAAAGCTTGCCTGGAGATCAGAGGGCAGAGCTAGCTACTAGTTAACCATAGAGGCCAGGCAGTGGTGGCACACACCTTTAATCCTAGCACTTCGGAGGAGGAAGCAGGAAGATCAGGAATTCAAGGCCACCCTGAGCTACACAAGATTGAACCAGTCTAAAAGAGAAACAGAGCTGGGCAGTGGTGATGCACACCTGTAATCCTAGCACTAAGGAGATGGAGACACGATCCTATTCAGTCTGAGATTTCATAGAGGTGAGAAATCTCTGGTGGCTGGCTGGTCTGCTTCTCTGATCTTTCAGCTTTCACCTTGATATCTGACTCCGGGTTTTTATTTGTTAAAACTAATTAGGATTGAGCTTCAGAAAACCACAGTATGTCATTCATCCAACTGAAATTAAATGTAAATTCCCTGATGTGGCCTGCAAGTTCTCATCTGGTCTGGTGATACTGTGCTTTCCTACTGCACTGTCCACGTCTTTAGACACTCTCTCTCTCTCTCTCTCTCTCTCTAAATCACTGTCTTCCATTCTGCTTGTTGCTGCTTCAGAAATTGATTGCTATTTTCCTGAAAATTTTCTTGGCTTATTTTCATGGCTAGTTTCTCACCTTTGATGTCTTAAATGCTCCTTTCTCAAGGAGGTCATCCTGGACCATCTTATCCAAAGTATTAGTTCTCCTTGTAACTGTACAGCAAAANAAGCTTGCTCTTATGGTTGTGACAGATCTGTTTGCTATGTGAAACTGTCATTTTCTTCTGCTGTTGAAAATAAAGTTTCACAAAAGCCAGGATGCTGTCATAGGCAACCCTTGCCCATTCCATCCTTTATAAAGAGGCCTGCACACCACACTGGCACTCTGTATTTGTTTGGTGAATCAGTGGAAAAACAGCAGCAGTAACAACAACAACAAGAAAGAAATTGAAAGTCGTGATCCTCATTTCTGAAACCAGGATCTGGCCTGGTAGATGAATTTTCTTTATAAGCAGATTTACTAGACCTAAGAAAGAGAGTCATGCTGCAAAGATGGCACATGTACATTGCAGAAAAACAAAAGTATTCTAAANTATATTTGGAAAAGGAGAAAAGTAAGTCAGCTTTACAACTGTTCGGNTGTAGTATTTCTGATGAATGATATTGAAGCCCTGTCATGTACTAGTAATGTTATGAGGTAGGAAGCACCCAGTACGTTTGTGCATAACTCAAGATGTGAGGAGCCTAGCTTAGTAAGAGTCAGAATAAAACTATTGTGATAGGTAGGAATTGTATAACTTTAACAGAAAGTTAAGAAGGATTAGCAGAGCTCTGCAGTGCAAGTTTTATAAATGGTTTAAATGTGACAGTAGTTGGAAAAAAGTCACAGATGAGTGCTAGTAACTTTCAGGTTGGGAATAGTCTGTGGAATGATGTAAACAATGAAAATACCTCCCCTGCTTAACTGAAATTTACACCCTGTCAACAACAGAGACATTGGATTCTAATAGTCAGAGCAAATATAAAGGCCAGGAATTATAATGGAAGATTTTAATATCAAATTAAGATAGACTTTCTAGCAATAAGAAAACAGTGTCCAGAGAAACAAGTTTCAGTACTTGTTGAATGGCCGCTTGCGGGGTTATTGTGGGGAAGTTTTACGGTACATAGTGTGTATATTATATCACATAGATGACAGTTTCAGCAGAGTGTGGTCTTGTTGCATTGTCACTCAATGATAAGCAGACAAAATGTACCGAAGCACCGTCTAGAGAAAAGTGGTCCTCATAGGCAGCAAAGTGTAGCAAGGGAGCCCCCTTGTGGCAGGACAACATTCCTCTCAAGCAAAAACCTGAGCAGAAGTTGCTATTGGTTTTTTTCTTNTCTTAGTTATACTCAGTATACATGAATTNTAAATTAATTAACCATATTTACCAATTTGATGTGATTCTGTTTGGTTGTAGTAGATTTTCTTTTCTCTCTTTTGAGCAACAGTTTATCGATGTATAAGATGTAGAAAAGCATTAGTNCCAATTGTTACCTCAATGAATTACTGTGAATTGGATGTACCTCCATAACTAGATTCCACATNAAGAATAAGAATATTGCTAATATCTGGAATATCTTCTCGTTTCTACTTGNAGTCACTGTGTCACAAGGNCAGCTATTGATCTTGTTATTAAACCCAGAGGTAGGCTTTGAATGTGCATGAACTGTGATAATAACATGTCATATGTATTTTGTAAAAATCTGGCTTACTTTCCTAAACATGTTTGTGAGGTTCATTTGTACACATTTCCTGTAGGTCACTTATTCTTTCAGNTCTACAGNATTCCATTCTGTGGACACAAAAATGCATGTTTTATTGCTAATGAGTAATTTGCGTCTTTTTCAGTTTGGAGTTCTTTCATGATTGCGTACGGGAACACTATGCACTCTGGTCCTTCTCTTCCCTCCCANTTCTCCCCTACCCCCACCAGCATCTCCTGATTATAAACATCTTTCCCTTATTTACTGGTATTGACTTTTAGTGTNCCTCCGAGTTTAATCAAGGCAGTCTGTGTGATCCTGAGTTCAGAACTAATACCCCAGTCTGGTGGATTCACAGAAGTACACAACTGCATGCCATAGTACCCCTTCTCCAGACTCTGTTGGTTGCCAATAGATTAGAAATGTGTGATAGGGCCACAGGAGTCTCCATTCCCCCTCTATAGATGACTGTTAGGAGGGCCTGGATTTTACAGATCCAGTGTTAGTATGCACAGCTGTTGGTAGTTTTGNGCCTNCATGGACATTTTGTATGTGTCCTANGATAAACATGCACATTAATTTGCATGGAAAGGACTAGAATTTCTGGCTCATTATTTGAACATATATATTGAGCTTATATTGACATTGCCCACCTGCTCAAAATAATTACACAAAAACAATTACACAAATTTATACTTTAACAACAATGTCATGCCAAATTATATCCGAAACTTGGCTGGGCTCTCTGANTTTTAAATCATCATTATTGTTAATATTTTTTTAGTTAGCATACGAAGTCATGAGTTTCATGCTGACATTTTCATACATATGTACCATTATACTTCATTCTTATTCACCTGTCAATAGTCCTGTGACATTTTATACACATAAAATTATATATACTATAATTCATGTAAATATTACAATTTCAATCCCTTTACAGTTGAGTAAGACTCNCTTGTGCACATGTATATTTTCTTCACTGTTCCTCTGTTACTGGACCTCTGGGCTAGTTCCATATGTTGGCTATTGTGCACTGTGTGTCAATAGCATGGATGCACTCGTATCCCTGTAGTGGGCTGATTCAGGATCCCTTGGGTGTATAGCAANGATTGTTGTACTTACTTTATTTTCTCGGTAAGAATCTTTCTGGCTGGCATGAGATAGAATCTCACTGTGGTTTTCATTTGCATTTCTTCAACAGCTGAAGATGTTAAACAACTTCAAATATTTGCTGGCCATGTGTATTTTTTCTTCGAGGGCTCTCTATTCAATTCATTAAGTCACTTATTAATTGAATGTTTTTCTGTGTGTATGTTTAATTTTTCCAGTTCTTTATACATTCTAGATATAAATCTCCTGCCATACACCCAGTGGGTGGAGAATTTCTCCCATTCTGTAGGCTTCCTTCACTCTGTTGATTACTTTCTTTGCTATACTGAAGGATTTAAATTTCAACCACTCTCAACTGTCAAGTCTAGGTCTTATTTACTGAACTGTTGGCTGTGACCCCTTTCAGAGAGTCCTTGCCTNTACATGTCTTCATGTGCTTTATCCGTGGCTTCCTCTACTGGTTTCGAAGTTTTAGNTCTTACACTAAAGATCTTACACTCTGAATTGATTGTTATCACAGAGAGTCAGTCAGAGACACGGCTCTGTTTTCCTTTTNCNTGTGTNTGTCCAGCCTCTNNGCACCATCTGTTGGTGGACATCTCCATTGTCCCCANTTTTAAAGCACTCTTGTCACAATTAGGTGGCTGCAAGTGTGTGACTTTTTCCCGGGTCTGATATTCTACTGATCACTATGTTTGTGTCAGCATTGGCTTTTTTTATTTTTTGCTGCGGATCTGCAGTCAAATCAGAACTCTAGTGTTGATGCCTCTCATGTAGCCCTTCTTCAACTGCTCTTGCTCTATGAGGTCTTTTGTGCTTCTGCGTGAATTCTAGGCTTGTCTTCTATAGTTCTGTGAGGAATGTCATTGGAATTTTTCAAGAAGATTGCAACAAGCCTTAGATGTCTCTTGATAGTANAGTTTTTTCCACAATATTAACTCCACGCTCCTAGAGCCTGGGAGGCCTCCCCATCAAGTTTCCCCTTCAGTGTTTTAAAGTTTTCATAGTAGCAATCTTTCACCCCCTTGGTTAGGTTTATCTCTAGGTATATTTTTGAAGCTATTATGAACAGGAATCCCCTCCCCATTTCTATTTTGTTGAAAATCTTTGTAAGACCTAAGTGGAATCTTTAGGATATTTGAAGTGTAGGATAATGCCATATGAAATGTGATTGTTCTAATCAATGCAGAAAACTTCCTTGATAAAGTTCACTGTGAAAGCCCTGACAAAAATGGGAACACAAGGCATATATTTCAACATAGTGAAATTAACTATAACA
>LZPO01008385.1:13518-25395 GCA_001675575.1 Neotoma lepida | reverse complement strand
TTTAGTAGCCTGCAGAACACCTTCCCTCACCAGAGACTAGAATGTGGGAGTGATGGCTCCATGCAGTCACCAGTTCGACTTCTCCATGTTTAATGAATTATGTGGGTGTTGTTCTCAGCAATGGGTTCCCACTATCAGTTTGTAGAGAGCAATCCTTTGTCTTAGCAACACCCTGGGTTGTATGGGGATTTTCATAGGACCACCTTGACCAACAACTCAATTGAATGCAACCCAATTCTGACGCTGAAAGCCTTTCCTAGCTACAAGAGATGGCCGTTTGAGACTCCTTATCTCCCATTGCNAGGAGTCCTAAATAGGAGCGCCTTTATAGATTCCAGGAATTCCAGTAGTACATTCTACTGTACTAGGTTTCCACACCAACCCCCAAATTTCTCCCAATTCCAGTTGTCTTTCCCCACACTCTCTTAAACAACTCCATCTTTTCCCCACTGAATACCCCTTCCCATTCCTATAAAATCTATTCCATTTCTCCTTCCCTGGGAGATCCATGCATCCCCCCCACAGACTCCTCCTCTTTAACCAACCTCTCTGTTTCCACGGATTGTAGCTTGGATATCATTTACTTAATAGCAATAGCTAATACCTATTTATAAGTGAATACATACCGTATTTGTCTTTCTGGGTCTGAGTTACCTCACTAAGGATGATTTTTTTTTCTGGTTCTATCCATTTGCCTGAACATTTCATGATGTCATTTTTTTCTTAACAGCTGAGTTATATTTCTTTGTGTAAATGTACCACCTTTTCTTTATCTATTCTTCTGTTGAGGGACAGCAAGGTTGTTTCCAGTTTCTGACAATTATGAATAAAACTGCAATGAATATGACTGAACAAGCATACTTGTGGTAGGATGGAGCATTCTTTGGGTACATGCCCAAGAGTGGTATAGCTGGATCTGGAAGTAGATCGATTCCCAACTTTCTGAGAAACTGCCATACTGATTTCCATAGTGGCTGCACAAGTTTGCACTTCCACCAGCCATGGAGAAGTGTTCCTCTTGCTCCACATTCTCACCAGCATGAGCTGTCACTTGTGTTATTGATCTTAGCCATTCCGACNGGTGTAAGATAGAATCTCAAAGTAGTTTTGATTTGCATTTCCCGGATGACTAAGGATGTTGAACATTTCTTTAAATGTTTCTCTGCCATTTGAGAGTCCTCTATTGAGAATTCTCTTTTATATCTGTACTNCATTTTTTAAATGGAATTACTTGGTTTTTTGATGTCTAGTTTCTTGAGTTCTTTATATATTTTGTATATCAATCCTCTAGTGGATGTGAAATTGGCAAAAAAAATTTCCCATTCTGTAGGCTGCCACTTTGATTGATTGTGTCCTTTTCTTTACAGAAGCGTTTCAGTTTCATGAGATCTGATTTATTAATTGTTGGTGTTAGTGCCTGTGCTATCAGTGATCTTCTCAGNAAGTCATCCCTTGTGCCAATGCATTCAGGGCTATCGCCCACTTCCTCTTCTACTAGGTTCAGTGTATACGGTTTTATGTTGAGGTATTTGATCCACTTGGGCTTGGGTTTTGTGCAGGGTGATAAGTATGGATCTGTTTGCATTCTGCTTACTTGTAGACTGACCATCACCATTTGTTGAAGATTTTTTTCTTTTTTCCAGTGTGTATTTCTGGTCTCCTGTAAAGCTCCTGAGTAAGATCTGAATGGGTGTATGATGAAAAGTCACTGAAGGAGAGGTGGTGTCCCATACTTTTGGTTAATAAAGGAGTCTGGAAGAGGATAGNGTGAAGCATTAGAGTTAGTCAGTGGACAAGGAGGCTCTTCAGAGGCTAGAAGGAGGGGGAAATTCCAGGAGGATTTGTATGAAAAGAAAAATAAAAGTGTAACTTAAACATAATANCCATGCTCAGTAATAGGGTTGGACAATTAGATATAACTAGGAAAGAGTGANCAATTAGGTAACTTCANAGNGGACAGAGGAGAGGACTTGTAGCCTTGGGCTGGTGAGGACAGCAGTCAACACCCATCACAGAGATCTGAGAAGGATAATGTTTTCCAGAGTAAACAGGAAGTGTGAACCAAGTACGTGGACAATCACTCTAGGCTGCTCCATGGTTATTGGGAGACAAAGTCCCAAAGCAATGCCAGTCTTTGGTTGCCAGGCCAGGTCATTGGACTTTGGCTACTAGGCCCAGAAAATCTGAAATATTTTTCTGTGGAGGAGGAACTTGGGGGACTGGCTTACTTTGGCGAGTCAGAGAGGAGTAGTAGACCCTTCACTTTTCTGTCTGCCCACAGTTTGGGCTGGGTCTTGGCAGTGAGCAAGGTAAAATGTAGTTCTTTGTCCAGTGACCAGTGTTGCCATGCTTGAAGCAAGTTCCAGGTAGAGTCCATTGGTGCCCCATCTTCTTTGGAGGTGGCCTCAGAGCTGNTGCATGTGGTGATTATATTGTGTCCCCCAAAATATTGTGTACCTTAATAAAACTTATCNGNGGTCAGAGAACAGAACAGCCACTAGATAGACATAGAGGCCAGAAAAATGGTGNCACATACACCTTTAATCCTAGCGTTCTGGAGGCAGAGATCCATCCAGATCTCTGTAAGTTCAAGGCCACACTGGAAACAAGAGCCAGGCATGGTAGCACACACTTTTAATCCCAGGACTTGAGATCTATGCCTTGCTTGGAAAAGACACATGCCTTTAATCCCAGGAAGTGATGGCAGGAAGCAGAGAAGTATATAAGGCGTGAAGACCAGGAACTAGAGGCTTTTTAAGCTTTCAGGCTTTTTAGCAGCAGTTCAGCTGAGATTCATTCNGGTGAGGACTCATCCTTCAGTCTGAGAAAACAAGATCAGCTGAGGAGTTGGCAAGGTGAGGTTGGCTGTGGATTGTTCGGCTTCTTTGACCTTTCAGAATTTACCCCAATACCTGGCTCCATGGTTTTTGTTAATAAGACCTTTTAAGATTCATCTTACAGCTGCCAGAAGCTGTTACTTCTGTCTATCCCAGGAAAATTTTGTCCTTTCCTGCTCCTCTGTCCATTAAACATCTTAGATNCCAAATTCAACAGCTCTCTTTGAAGGCCATCCTTTACCAAATCTGAGCCTTAAAATGTATAATTTTAAATTAAAAATCCTTTAATATAAAAATAAATTTTAAACCANAAGTACAATCCACAGAGAGACTGGGGACCTCATTTTCCTGATCCCTTCATAGTGTAATCTTACAAAATCTATATGGCTCAGTTTCTCCAAATAGCTACAGCTTAACAAAGTTAACAAAGACATAAGTGTTTATCATTTTTAAGTCAGTTTCTGTTAGCCTGATAGATCATTATAACCTTAGGAATTTATAAGCCTTCATCAAACATACATTGTTCATAAGTCCTACTTCTATAATCAAGATTTATGGTTTTTGTTCTCATCTGTTATTTCTACTCTTAGGACAAAAATCATCATACAAAATCTATCCTGTTTTTTTTCTCCTTAGTCTAGAGAAAATAAAACAAACTGTCTTGGATACCTAATAAAAATTATTTAGTCTAATAAAAAATTATTTTCCCAAGCAAGAGTTGAATCCAAGTTACATATATGATATACTATAGCAAAATAAGATTATGTATACATAAATTTTTAACTATCAACCCTTTTGTTATAGGTTTTAAACTAACTTTTACTGTTAGGGACTTTACTGTTTTTTTTTTAAAAAAACACATCCCAATGGTCTTATAAATCCTGAGATAGAATGTTTAAGTTTCAACAAAAATTTCANAGATAGTAAACAAAACCAAGGCAAAAGGAGGAGGGATATTCAGAGAACCAAGCATCTGCAATGACACTTACCCATCAGTAATAGTCCTTCTNTTTATCTCATCAGTGTTCTGCTCTTCAGGACATTGTCACCACGACTTCCATTGTGTGGGGCTGATTTGGACTTCACAATACCCTACACAGATGAATAATGCTGGACCAATAGGCAAGGGATATTAAATCCAAATTCCAGTGTCTCTTTACAATTGTCAGGGAGGCACCAGAGGTCTCCAAACAATATGAGTTCTTGGTATTCCTTCTGACTGGTCACTAGAACTAGTTGATAAGACTCTATTCTTGAAGATATTACACATTTTGAGTACAAGATACTGAGAAATCAAACTGGAACTGAGCTTGATACTTCCTCCATGCTGACCAGCTTTCATAGTGTCATACAGTGTAATTCAGAGTACAAGNTAAAAGACATGNATGGTTTGACCCAGCGGAGAACCCTATAAACTATAATACCAACTTGTCAGGCAAGGTGTTCCCATTGGTGTAATAGTGGCATGACTGCTAGGGGCGCAACCAAAGACTCTATGATTGGTGTTGAGGCCTGCTCCATAAGAAGGAACCCATGCTTGGTACTGTAAACTTGGTCAAAACCCATAGCTGAGGAAGTCTTGTGTCCTAGGAAGCAATCTAATATTGTTTAAGTACATTGACACAGTGCCAAACTACCTTACACATATTTACCTTAATACACATAGAAAAAAGTTGATCTCTTCACAATGGAAGGCTATAAATGTAGTGACACATGGTTGCTCAAGGTACTGAGGATAAGTGATANAGGGTGCTCAGTCCTCAAAGGACAGTCTCTGTACCCTTCTCAGTCTCTGCGAAGGGAGAANGTAAGAGCTGCAAAAATGCTGAACTCTATGCCTAGAATAAGGTTATGTAGGGGGTGGGAAAATGTATTTGGGGATGCGCAAAGGGGAGCAATGGGTGCTTTAATAATGATTACAATGCATTCCTTAAAATAGGATGTGTTTCTTAAAAGTCAAAAATAGGAGCCGTTAATAAAGCTGTTCATGTAAGCCTGATAGAAAAAAACTCTGTTAAAGTATAAATAATGACTGCTTGAGCTATTTAGGGCCACTTGAGTGCAATCCACCTGGTGGTCAGATTTCTTCCTTGAGTCGATGTCCCTTCCCCATCTCAAGACCCAATCCTGAGCTGAGCCTGAACCCCAGCAGGAAAATAAATAAATAAAATAAAAATCTAAAATGCAAATTTCCCCACTGTGGTGGTTTGAATGAGAATGGCCCCCATAGGCTCAAAGGGAGTGGCACTATTAGGAGGTGTGGCCTTGTTAGATGAAGTGTGTCACTGTGGGTGGGCTTTGAGGTTTTAAGTGCTCAAGCTAGGCCCAGTGTCCTTCTCTTCCTGCTGCTTGCCAATCCAGATGTAGAACTCTCAGCTCCTTCCCCAGCATCATGCTTGCTTGCTCACTGCCATGCTCCCCACCATGATAATGGACTAAACCTCTAAACCTGTAGGTCAGCCCCAATTAAATGCTTTCTAAGAGTTGCCATGGTCATGGTGTCTCCTTACAGGAATAGAAACCCTAACTAAGACACACATCTTACAGTACTTTTCAAAGATTTGTTCTGAAATGCAACTGTTAATAAATATACCTTGCAAGACTATTAGTACCTGCACTCAAAAATACAGACTAAGGTACTCACAGCTACTGCCAGTCTTGTATAATAGCAAACTCACAATGTGCTATTTCCTTTATTGTGTATTTAATTTGATTATAATTGAGAACAAAAATAACATTTGATAGCTCATAAAGAAAGACAAAAAGCTGAATTATCAAATAAATATCAGGGCTTTTATTTGACATGCAATTAAAAAAATACCTTTAACTACAAAAAAACCCCACTATTTCAAATAGGTTAAAATTTAAAGCATTGTTAGAAACATATGTAATGTCTTGGTCATGTCTGCCCCCTAGTGGTCAATGCTCTACAATGTGGAGAGATGCAGAGGAGCTACTTTTGAGGTTTGAATAAGAATGTTGGAACAATGAGAAAAAAAAAAAGGGACCGTCACTCTGGAAGGAGGGACGACAGGAGGGGACACTGAGGGGACACAGATGATGGGAAAGAGGAGGTGATGTGTTCATTGTAAAAAACCTACTGAACTTTGTAACTTGACAAAACATTTAAAACCATTATGCTATATAACGTGAATTATTTACAGAGAACTTTTGCTTTTGGTGTTGATTATGTGAAAGTGTTGGAAAACACCATGTCTGGTGTAATATTTAGTTATTCTGGTGCAAAACAAAACTTACTTTTCAGACACATTACTACTTGATCTGGTATCTATCAACCTGAAGATTGCCTGAAGAATGGAAATACAATCTTCAACATTTGGTAGGGTTCATGCCTCATGCTTTTTATAAATGTGATTTCCCAGTTACAAAATTTAGACAATGAAGTTTTGAAAAGCCATTTTGAAACAGGAGAAAAATTATGCTTCAATGGTCATGTTACCTCAGTTTTAATTTATAGTTGCTGTAGGTTTATCGAATAGAAACTAGTAGTTTGAAAATTGGCTACTAGAACAAATTGCTATAAAAATGAGAGTATACCTTTGTTTCCTGCTAACACTTGAACCATAAAGGTTTATAATGGATTCTTTTCAGTTATACTGTTCTAAATCTACACTTCTTAGAATGGGCTACTTGTCAGGGTTCTTCAGAAAAACAGGATTGATTGATATACGATATATATATATGTATATATATATTACATATATATACATATACATATATACATATACATATTATATATAATATATATTACATTGGATGAATTGTGCACATAATTATGAAGGTGTCTCCCTCAGTAGGCATCTACAAGGTGGATGACTGGAGGCTGGCTTGTGGCCATTCTTTTCCTGTGTCTCAGGATCAGTAAATGAAGGGTGTGACTTTCATTCTGAATGCTAAGGCCTGAGAATTCAGGAGGTTGCTAGGTTGCTAGCACAAGGTGAGATGTGGTTTGAATATGAACAGCCCCCCTGGGCTTACATGTTTACCTAGCTGATGGTGCTCTCTGGGAAGATTGTGACCTTTAAGAGCCTTGCAGTATGTCACTGGGGGATGGGTGGGTGTGGTTCTGAAGACTGTGAGGGTTGCCTTTTGACTTTTTTTTCTTTTAGCCTGGGCTCACTTCCTATTCCTTCACAACTTCCCGAGTGTAGATGCGACATGACTTGGCAGTTTCCTGCTCCTGCCATCATGTTTTTCCTGTGGTGCCATGAGTGGCAAGTGTCTATACTCAGTGAGGGCTCTCTATGTGAAGTCCTCAGTACATGTCTTTAAATTATTACACTATATGTCAGTTGTTTAGCACAAGGCACATACTTGGCTATAGTGTTTTTCACCATCAGGGATTTATCAGTGAGTTTCTGCACATAATTGATGTTTAATAATACTTTGAAGAGATAACACAACATGATTAGAAAAGATATGAGGCTGACAGGATGTGACCTTGAGGCACTAAAAATAATTGAGCATTTAGCAGTGTGGTAAAGGCAAGAAAGATGAAGCTGGGAAGCAGCCTTAGTCACTTATGTGAGGAAATTATAGACATTTAACTACTAAATTATGAGAAGAACAAGAAGGCAAATAACAGAAAGAAGACATAGGTCAGCCAGCTAGAAATCACCAGCACNTTTGGAGCTCAGAGGACAATGTGAGGAGGTGGTGCTCCAAGAACCAAAGAGTTGAACTTCCTTGGAGGGAACTGTCACCACAGCCAAGGCTTCCTGATGAGAAGTGATTGCAGAGGGGGCTTTTTCCTACAGACCCATACCTGTGGCAGCACAACCTGCAGCCCTTATGCTCCAGGGAGTGAGAGGGGCCTGGTCATGCCGACTTGCTCTCCATTCTCCAGCCATGTCTCCCTTCTCTGACCAAACTCAGGAAAAAAATACTAGCTGAAGGAGGAGCAAGGAAGAGTGTCCAGCTGGGGTGATGCAGATGGTGTTGGATGGGAAGCTGAAGAAGATGCGTCTGCNAATGAAAACTCACCATTGAGAATGCATCCCTTTCTTCCCCATAGCTTTTATTCCAGCATTTCCACTTCTCTCCATTCCTAAACAGAAGAAACATTTCATGAACAATTCCTGCTCTGAACAATCTCTAGATTGCTCCAGGAGCCTGAAAGGCAGGGTCAGTGTTGTCCCTACTAAAACTNATTGAAGTGTTCAAATGCCATTTCAAAGGGGGGCCCCTTACAGAACTTCACCGAGACTGCCACTTAAAATANCGTCTGCATTCCTTCTCTTGCTAGTTCTTGCATGGCCCTTCTCTTGTGACAGTAATTTTTATTTTATAGTGTAGTGTATTAAGGGTATGTCCTCTTTCTGATAATGTAAAAAAATGTCTATTGTTTTGACTAGAAATTCCCACAGATTAAACACTATTTTTAATGCTTAAAAGTGTGAACTCTTGCATCACCTACAAAAATGTGGNCATTTTGACAAAGAATGAGAACACCAANGGAGCTGGACTTGGCTCTGCTCCATTTCCCAAGGCAAAGGCTTTGCTGTTGTTTAAATTCTTCTTCACTAAANTAGATTTGCTAAGGAGTGTGTAGTATGAGTATCATTTGCTTCCCAAATAGTAGTTCATTGTTAAACCTCTAAAGTGCAGGAGAATTTGGTTTTAAGATGAAATCTGAGAGGTATATATTAAGATTANTTAAAAAGCAGTAGGACTTCAAATATGGTTGAGAGTCCTTGAGAGTAGATCTAAATATAGTAGGTAAAGTAAAAGATGTCTTATCTCACCCAAGACTCACAAGAAAGATGCTCTCTCTACATAGAAAATGTCTATTAAAACATTTATTGGCTGGATTAGCAACATGCTATGAATTAACCAATGTTTTTCATTAATCTGAGTATTAAGGTATTTCTCTAGGCTTTGCTAGCTTGAGTGGGTAAAGAAGCAAACAATATGGATTTTCAAAATAGTATTTGCACACACACATNTACACACACAGACGACACATNCACATACGCACACACAGACACACANACACAGACACACAGACCCATGAACAGATCCATGCATGCCATCTTTGCCTGCATTTATATGCAACTGAGTGGAAACTTTCTTTAATAGTTTTAATCNTTGTTNAATCCCCTGGGAGCATCCATGTTCTTTCCCCACAGGTATCTACAGAAGTTCTCCCTAGGTGTACTGGACACTTTTATGTCAACCGGACATAAGTCATTTGCGAAGAGAGAATTTCATTTGAGAAAATGCCACCACCAGATTGGTTTGTAGGTAAATCTGTGGTGCATTTTCTTAATGTTTCATGTGGGAAGTCCCAGCTCACTGTGTGCAGTGCCACCCCTGGGTTGAATGTCCTGGGTGCTATAAGAAAGCAGACAGAGCAAGCGATGGGGATCAAGCTTAAGTAGCTTCTAGAGGCTCAACTTGTTTTAGAACAGTCAAGTCTAATTGCTTTATAGCCATGCTGAAGACACGTATGCCTGAACACAAGCTTCTGTCCATCCTTCTGTGATCAATCTGTATCCAGAAAACAGTTACTCTGTGGTCTCTGATAGACTGGAACATCTCAGCTTCAGGTCCTCAGACTTACTCCTGACTGTTCTAATTTTGCTTTCTCTCCAGGCCTGCTTCATTTATACATCACCCAGCACTCATCTGGGCTACATTTCCTTTGCATTCCATGTGCATGGAAAAATGGTTATCTTGAAAAATGGTAATTTGGTAATTACCAAATGGTAATTTGCAAGAATGAACTTCTGCTTATATTTAACAAAATCAATCCTTTCCACCCTACAATTATTATTCATAAGATTCCCTACCATGTAGGGCATTCCCTCCTCCCAGAATCCACATTCTGTGTGAGGGAGAGTTAACAACAGGGTTCTGGGAANCTGAGTGTGATATTNTGCTTTATTTTTTAGTAGACCTCTGAAGTTACTTTCTTTGTTTCTGCAAGATTTAGTTTTCTAAATTTTATTTATTTTTAAAATAAGGAGCTTGGACTTCANAAGATTAATCTCAAGTATTTTCTAAGTCTGAAGTTCTGTAATACTATAAAGTGAAAACCTCAATGTNAATATTTACAAATATAGGAGGTACAGTTAAAACTCTGTAGAGTATAAATCTCTAATCTGAAGTTTACACCTTGTAAAGTGTCAAAGATGTCAACTTGATTTTGGAAATAATGTTGATAACCCAGTGGTAGAATAAACATTTTACAAATACATTCACAACCTATAAGTTATGTACCAGATTTCTTTNTATTTCAGCTTTTAGTTTTCTGTCCATAATTTTGTAGCCAAGATCAANGTAGAGAATACAATTCAATCATGTTGACTCTGCTTTCATATGTCATTTAAAATGAGTAAATATCAAATATATGCAGTTGGTCTCAGCTTGCCATGTGTTGCCTCAAATGGTATGACTGTGTCTAGAGAACCAGGGATTACATTTCTTCAGTTTCAGCCCAGGGNACCAAGCAGCAATAGGCTCACAAATGGCATTGAGACCTGGGCATAGAGGGAGGGGACAGCAAAATGAAGGATCAAGAAGAGAGGGGGATGCAATAGGAAGGAAAGGACAGAGGGGAGGAGAGACAGTGGTCAGTGGGGGTAGAAGAGATGGATAAACAGGGACAGTGCTGCCTAGGGGACTGGTCTTAGTCCTGGCTTGTGGACCTTCATGAACAATGATGAGCAGGTTGNTGGCTAGATGGCTCTGTACAGCTATTAGTTTTATGTTTTTTATTAGTCACAAAATAAATTAGCTGCATTCAGAACCACTTTAACTTGTAAACCCACAATATATTAATTCTGCTATGTTCCTGGCACAACACTTATTACTGCTGCTCTCCCTCAATACCAGTTATTAGGAGTANATTGCAGAAATTTAGAATAATGCACAGGANTATAGACTAAAGACTCACAGGGGCTAATTATAATCCACTCATTCCCTTGATTTTCATTTATTAATTTATATGATACAACATGATAATTTTAGGTCCCCATCAAAATCAAAGACAAAGAAAGCCACTAATGCTCTTCAAAACTGTGGCTNGTTTTCTTTACAGTCTGCACAGACATGCCATTAAAATAATGAGAAATAGCCAATGCAAACTTAAAGGCAGAGATAATTTTGTTTGAGGGTCAACTAGCTGGTATCTGGTAAACCAGGACTTGAATATAGGTTCCTGTTTTCAGCTTCAGTTCCATGTTCTCCTCTTGACCCAGTGTGTATCCTTTAAGTCAAAGATATTAGACAGAAATGATTAAGGGTTTTTTTTTTCTTAAATCAAACACACATTTACTACTTTCTATTAATAAGAAAGTGCCCTCAAGAGGGATAGCAATGCACTTCATGGCCCACCATTCTATCTTCTGCTTCATCCATTCTACTTGTAAGGCTTTCCCTTGAGTTTTCTAGTTGGGTTATTGAGGAAATGAAGTTCCATCTTCATTTCAACTTGAGATCTCTTCAATGTTTCAATTTGTTGAATTTAGNCTTGTCATTCCCATCAGCTTCATGTTTGCCTTTTCTTGGTCATAGCTTGACATTTGTTTTCTTTAAGTTCATTTTCTCTAAATTTTTTGAGATGTTTTCTTCTTTAAAGTCCTTAAATTCTTTGATGAAGTTTATGATTATATCCTGGAGTTCATCTAGGTCAGTGTCTTTCAACTTATGNGTGGTGACTCCATTGGCAAACCTCTACCTCCAAAAATATTTAAATGATGATTCATAATAGTAGCAAAATTGCAGTTATGAAATAGTAATGAAAATAATTTTGTGGTTAGGGGGTCACCACAACATCAGGAACTGTATTAAAAAAATCATGGTATTAGGAAGGTTGAGAACCACAGGTCTAGGTAATTTTCCTTAGTGAACATTTCTATAAGGCTGGTGGATTTAGGGGCATTGATACTGCCTTGATCCTTCATATTGTTTGTTTTTTTTGTCATGAGATCTGAACACGTGGATATCTTTTGTTTGGTGACTGACATGGACACAGAAAACTGAGTGGGAGAACAGTGTTATGAGCCAGATAAAGTCT
>LZPO01008385.1:0-12637 GCA_001675575.1 Neotoma lepida | reverse complement strand
ATAGTATGGCAACAGCCAGACAAAACGCAAACAAATGAATGTGGTGTGGCAATGTTGCAAGGGAACTTAATTTACTTATGAGTACTGAAATCTGAAGTTTATATAACTTCCATGCTTCATGAAATAATAGTTTAAGTTTTTTCACAATTTAAAAATGTAAAANACACTTCTTATTTTTAGACTGTACAAAAACAGATGGGAGGATAGGTTTGGCCCATGGCTCCAGTTTTCTGATCGCTGACTTACAGCNTTACGTCTTTCTTGATATGGGGGGCTCTCAAGAGATTCAGTAAACTCTTCCTGTAGTAAAAGTGTTGGGTCAAGCGGGGTTTGGTGGAAACATCCTGAGACAGTCTAGGCCTGGAATTAACTTCAGCTGCTTGATAGCTGCATTACTCCCACCCCCCACCCCCCACCCCCCAAAAAAAAGAAGATGGCTGGCTGTTGATTATACTCAGTTACTTTTGCTCTAGAAATAAGTTGCTTGATTTTTCTCCTCAAGAGAGAGAGATTCTAAACACCAGTGAACAGAGAATCGGCCTCATTCCATGTCCTGTCAAGGGGGGAGTGTNGAATAAGACAGGATTGTTGTTGCTGCTGCTGAAACCTTACGTTTACTGATGAGTGGTTCCTGCTTACTCATAGTCATGAGACTGGATTTATACACATGTTCAAGTAGATTGTTGGGAATTAAATAAGCATCTGAGATGATATTAAAAATTCTGATATTTATTATTCTTGATGAATCAAGCAAGAGAATATATTGATAAATGAAGAAATTAAAAAGGAAGTCAATGGCAATAAAAAATAAGGACCCATGGAATATGAGCGTCACAGAGTTCAGTTTCATTTGAAAGCTTGTAGCTGAGAAACACATCAATGTAGGAGCATGTCTGAAGTTCAAACAGTGAAGTCATACAATCATATTCTACATAAAGAGGGATCACCATCCCAAGTTAGGGTTCCAGCTCCAGAGAAGAACTCCCTACATTGCTCTTCATAGAGAATTCTAAAGTGCTATCGTCTCTCCATCAGAAACCACATTCGCTTTTNTTCCCAAAAAGAGTACTTCAAAGAAGAACTTAATTTCTTAGAGTCTCGCTAACAAGGCATGGCTCAGAACAACCATGCCGTGCGCTTTAGAGACTATAGCTTTCATCAGAAGCCGAGTCCTTGAGTGAAAATCTTCTCAGTATTTGTTCTTTAATCGCTGGAAAATTGTCCAAATCAAACAGGGAGTGAATTTGGGGAAGACAAATAATTGAAAGACCAGTAGATGGCATAAATAAGTCAGGATAGACTCAGAGGCTTGGAGAAAAAAAAAAGAACAACTTGGCAGCTCCCTGTTTTTGTGTCTATTCTCTCTTAAGCTCATGCTCTTTGCTTCTGTGATCCCAGTACCTCAAGCTACAACTGTGATTTTATTCCACATTCAAATATTCCTAAATGCCAAATGCTCCATGCACTGCTGGGGGTCAAGAAAGAGTTATTTATTGTCATTATTTTCCCATTTCCATTATTTCCTCCATTGTTCCCTCTCCTCCTTCCTNCCTCCTTTTTTTGTCTCTTATGCCAATTTCTGAGGCCCTTAAATGCCTTCCTGGCTTGCCATCAGCAGGGGCTGCAAGCTCCTCNCTTGTATTATTTTCTCCCCTTTTCTGGGCCTTTCAATTCAACTCCTCCATAAGTATTCACATTCATTCTTCGATATTTCCCTTTGACATTTGCAAAGCTTGCAGTGGTTTTAAACTTTTACGTGTGTGGGTGTTTTGCCTGCGTGTATGCCTGTGAATCACATACACGCCAGATGCCCACAGAGGTCAGAAGAGGGCATTGGATCCTCTGCGAGAGGGGTTAAAGATGTTTGTAAGCTGTCATGTGGTTGCTGGGAATTGAACTCATGTCCTCTGGAAGAGAAGCCAGTGCTCTTAACCACTGAGCCATCTCTCCAGCCCCCAAGTGTGTTGTGCATGCACACATTGCTGGTTTTCACAAGCAGAATTAGTGTCGATTTCTATGATTTTTACCTTCCTCATCAATTCTAGTTTTCTAAGAAATGTTCAAGAGTGTGTCTTCTAGCTGCTGCCTCCATTTTTCTGTAGTATGAACCGACTGCCTTCCCATTGGTCATTCCTTTGGTCAGGGAAAACACTTGGCTACGGTTATTGGGAGATAATCAAAACTCTCCTTGGGATTTATCAAAAGGTTTTGATCTAATGTCCACCCCTTTCCATCTAATGTGCACATCCCTAGACTGTGAGTAATGATCAATAGCATACAACCAAGAANGACACCCTCTCACATCCTTAAAACACATTGTGAATCTGCTTCTGAGAAAATTAGGTTATTCCAATTGAGAGACCTGCCACATTTAATTTACCTTCTTTCAAACATGTCTTCTCATTTCTTTCTTCTTTCTCATCACTATACCTGCCNCTAGGAATATTTCATTTTGCACTTCATAATTGAAAAATGCTTTATTGATGAAAATATTTATAGAAAAGCAACAATAATAGCTAATTATATGTAACCTGATAAGTTATATACCACATTTCTTTCTTTCTTTTGTTTTATTTGAAAATAGTCTTCTCTCATACAATATATCCCGAACATAGTTTCCCCTCCTGAATATCTTATTTCAAGTAAGACTGAGACAATTGAGCTCCTAAATGCTAATGAGCAATAAAGGTAAGGACTGCAAGTCAAATCTACAGTGATGCAGGGGTGTTCTAACTGTAACTTTTCATTAGGGATCATAACTTGGCACTGATTGTTCTGTAAAGACATGCTGCCTTCANTGTGACTATGCAGTAAGAGCAAGATGTGCTCTCTGTTTACCTTTCTTTCTTGGTTATTTCTTTTACTTTTTAGGTTATAGTATAATTAAATCATTTCCCCCTTCTCTTTTCTCCCTCCAAGCCCCTCTCACACAACCATCTTTGCTTTCTTTCCAGTTCACAGCCTTCTGTTTTCTTTCTTGATGGTATCTAAAACATTTAAGTTTTTATTCTTTATAACTTATACTATGATTGAATATCCTATTATATAAATTTTCATTTTGCCCTTTATGTCTTATCTTCTGTCAATGAATGTAAAATCACTAAAATTCTATCTAGAATATGTTTTTTTTGGAATCATTGTCCTAAGAGAAACATAATATAGATATTTCTTCCTGAAATAGATTTAAGAGAACAATCCCTGTGGGATCTATAAAATCTCCTTCACCACATTTCTTGTCNTAGTTTACCGTCATGCTGATTTTGTTTGTTTGTGTGTTCTTATTTGTTTGGTAATATCTGATGTCTGTACACTTCTGGAACATATATAGACAGGAAGTCAATATATAGACAGGAAGTAAATATCCTTTGCTCACCAATGACCCATCATTTCACTCTCCCCTCCTGGGACCCTTCTCACACACAGACCATGCACCTCCATCCAATCATACCAGTACAACCATGTTTATTTTCAAGTAAACATAGTGCTGACTATCTGATAATGGCCACATGGTGGTCATCCATCAGATTTCATTACATCTTCAAATTATGAACCTACCAATGATGAGGTCAGAATCCTTATTTTCCAATTAATTCCCATAAGTACCACCTCTGAACATCACTGCATTGAGGACCAAGCCTCTGAAGGACATTCCATATCTAACCATTGCAGACTATTGTGAGACAAGCATGCATTTAGCCTGTTATCCTTGCCACCAGAGAAAGAGAGCTAGGGAAGGAAGTTATTGGATCTCTTATGAGCATCTCTCTTGTCTGTTCTTTTCTTCATGGTGATGGCTNGATGTTCTTGAGATCACAGGATGACCCTCTTTGCTACTTACAAGTTAAAGGGTCATCTTCACTGGAGGACAGAGGAAACAGTGAGTAAGTAGACCTTGAAAGTTACACTTTTCTACCGGAGAAGAGAAGTAGAGTTGGTTCCAGGTCTAGCTATGCATGGTGTTGGGGTAGAGGGAGTGAAACATAGTCCTTTCCTTTTTATTTTATTTTTACTTTACTTTATTTTATTTATTTAAAGAAAAGCATCACCAATTAGTGAGAGATAACTGGGGTTTCATAACAACAAAATGGCCTGTGTGGACAGAGACTTCCAATTCTGTTATAATCTCACCTGAAAAACAGCTACCAACCATTCTGGGTGAAATTGCTAACTACTATAAGCTGAGGTTTAAGATTCAAGTGACATGTAGGTCTTATATGGTGAATTATTGTGGCTCACCATATCGATCTAAACTTTGGTGTTAAACAATAGCCAATGNCACACATGTACCCATGGATAGCCTGGGTAGGTAGGCTGCTCTAGGATGTGCAGAACTGATTTGCTTCTGACTGCAGATCCAGCTAGCGTTGGCTCCTCTTTGAGGGTTGAGCTCAGATTGGCTCCATGAGTATTTATTCTGGGCCCAGGCTGAAGGGGTAGCAGCTGCTGCAAGGGATGCAATTTCAATAATCATAGGGCAAGACAGCAAGACAGAGTCCTGCCTCTAAGCATCAGTAAACCTCTTTCGTGTTGTATCTGCTAATAATATATTGATCAAAAGGAGATGTTTGCTTATCTCAAAGTCAAGGTACAGAAGAGAAGAATATCTTTTCCATCCAAGTCGGGCATGGGAAAGAAGTAACTAGGTGTGAACAAAACAGTAAGAACAGAATGGGCTTTATTCTATCTAGTTTTGTTTCTATTTTATATGTTGATGTCTTCAGGGAAAGGTATCAATATATAAATTTTCAGTGGGGTCAGGTGAATTTATAAGTTGTGGAGGTAAGTTATGGGATAATGGAATAAATAAAAATCAAGGGTTTCAAAATAAAGTTAAATAAAGACAATAGAAAAAATTTGTCACTGATTTGATGTTCCTTTTTCTTTTAAAAAATCTGGCCAATTCTCTCAACAGTATTTATGGACTGGATAAAGCATTGGAGGCAGTATTATTGGNGTAAAAAATGATAAATACATTCAAGAAATAAATGTCTCAATGGAAATAGCAGTATGGCAGACACAAATTTTTACACAATAAATTCATTTGTGAAAAATATTACTTACTTCATCATAATGGATCTACATTTCTTTCTGAATCCATACTTAGCTTTCCTGAAAGAAAAAAAAATGTGTCTACTTTTCTCTTCACCTGTACAGGTGAATTTAGTAAAATTCAGAGATATTTCTTTTCCATCTCAAGTTTAAACAAAATGTGAGCTGAGATGTTTATGCATCCTAGGACAATGCATGTCCTAGGACAATGCATTGGCAACAGGAACTTGCCAATGCTGGCTCTGCTGAGACATTCAAACCACCTGTTAGGCCTTGGGTGAGGGCACCCCTTCCTGTGAATAAGCTCAGAATCACGTGTATGATGCTAGCCTGCGGATAAATTCTCTCATCCCAATTCTGAGGCACTTTTGTTTGGTGCAACTCACTTTTGCAAACTCATACAGTACAGGAGAAATGAAAAGCAAACAGAAAATTTTGGCAACTCTCACTGCCCTGTTGGGACATGTTGGAACTCTTTGAGGAAGCCTCGGGCTTTCTTCTCCACGTTTACGCAGTTGCTTTATCCCCTCTTCTAAGCCATTCTCTATGGTTCTAGAAGGACAACACAACACATGCCTGTCTGCCAACAGATCCCACAGCTCCTGGCTTTAAGCCATGCCTTTGCAGGGACTCTGAGGCCTGAATTTTGAGCACAAGCCACCTGTGCCACTCACCAAAACCTCTTCTTCAGCTCTTCATTCTCCCAAGTGTGGATGATCTTTATTAAATGTTGTATAGGGACAGGAAAAAAGTGTTTCCCTATACTATTTCTAAAAGTTTTTTGCAAATTCATGTCCTCTTCTAGGATAATCATACTTTATTTTTAATTAGAATGAAAGTAAAATAGTTTATAAACTGCCTGATATAAACATGGCAGTTTTGAGCAAAGCATGCTTGAATAGTTCTCCTGCCCCACCATCTCCCCCATCCTTTTCTTACAACTGGTCCCCCTGATTTTGCCTCCCCAAGTCTCTTTTCCTTTCTTACTCTCATATGTCTCTTTGCCCACCCCTCATCCTTTCTCATCATCTATAATCACTGTCTCTTTGTCTCATTTCTTCTGCTCCATACCATTTTAAATATCTCTGTTATTGCTTCTAGATTTATCAAAGCTGTAGGTTTCTTGGTATCAAGAATGTCAATTTGGTAGCTTTCTTCTATAATTGCACTCACCTTTAAGAACAGCAATAAAAGAAGAGAGAGGGAAAACAACTTTAATGGTTTTAGAAGAGAAAAATCATATGGCAACAACAGAATGGTTTGCAGTGTCAGACTGGGCAGTGCTTATGGTGGGAGACTCTGCAGTGCTTATGGTGGGAGACTCTGCAGTGTTTATGGTGGGAGACTCTGCAGTGCTTATGGTGGGAGACTCTGCAGTGTTTATGGTTGGAGACTGCAGTGCTTATGGTGGGAGACTCTGCAGTACTTATGGTGGGAGACTCTGNCTTATGGTGGGAGACTCTGCAGTACTTATGGTGGGAGACTCTGCAATGCTTATTGTGGGAGACTTCAATGCTTATGGTGGGAGACTTCAGTGCTTATGGTGGGAGACTTCAGTGCTTATGGTGGGAGACTGCAGTGCTTATGGTGGGAGACTCTGCGGTGCTTATCACATTTTCACATCATCTCATTTAATTTGCACAGTGGCTCCCCTGGGCCAGGCTCTTGTGCAGATGTGGAAATGTGGATATATTTAATCATTTAATGAGCTGCATCCCCTGAGACTGTCGATTTAGCATGGTTAGGAAATACAGATATCCATGCAGCTGGAGTTACCTTGGGGAAAATGCTGCATCCTTTTCAAATNTAACTCTTGTTTCATTTGTAAATTTGAAATTGCTAATGAGCAGAGGATATTTCCTGAGGCTTTGCCAGATGTAAAAAAAGATGGTTCAATTCACAGATATTTAGCCTTGCTTAGCAAACTTTAAGGTATCACATAAATGGCACAGGTATTGAAGCTAACAAGAATGCTACCCTTTCTCCTCTTTATACTTGCCCACTGTTTTAGCTTATTCTGTGAGGTGTTTTAGCTGTGATATACACCTCAGCTTGGACTTCCTGGCCAGCAGACTTGTTGGTCAGGGACCCTGGGCTCTGTTGTGTGTGACTCTGGGTANAGCAGAGANGGCAGCCTCTCAGAAAGGAGGGCTTTGTTAAAGCCCAGAGTGCAGAGGAGACAGGGAAGCACAGAAGGAAGCAGTAAAATACAATACAAAGGATTATTTTCAAGGTAGAATGGCCATTGCCTCGTCTTTGGTCTTTGACTGATTTTAAGCTTTAGAGAGAGTTGTAATTAAAAGCTGATGATTTCATCAAGTGNGATTTGGTGAGACTTTGCTAGGACCCAGGTGATGAAATATGCAAAATATGCAGAATCTGGAGAGATGTTTTAAAATTCGTAGCTGCCTAACTTCATTTTAGCCAATATCCAAGAGATAAGATTGTGAGTGCTGAAACTCATAAGTTTTTCAAGGAAGTCCATCCTGGGCTCAGCCTCCTGCATAGGAGCAGCTGCAAGAAAACATTCTCCAAGCACAACAAATCACTAATGGAGAACAAGTCTCTCAGAATTTCACAGGAAGGAAGCAAGTCATTTTCTCTTTGCGAAGGCCAAAGTTTAATAAAGTTGAGTTTGTCAAATTAATAAAATTGAATCTTGTCCCTATAACATATAACCATGTGACCTTAGCCAGTTCAGCTTGAGACCACTTCTGGGCCACTGCAATATTAGAGATGATGAAAATAAGCNTAACTATCTCATTGTTTTCTTCCTATTTATTTTATAGATGCAAGAAACATATCAGTTTCAGGGTTATGGTGATATGGCCCTATAGGTCTATGGGTCTAGAGNGTTGAAATAATTATTTTCTCTCTCTTCCTTTTTCTTTCTTTCACTTCTTCACCCTCTCTCCCCTTTACTTGAAGTTACCATCNTCTGAAAATTTTATGACCACTGAAGATTATTTTGATTGGTTCAGAATTTGCCTTCTCTAAAGGTTACTTGTAGGTGGAAGTTTCTGTCCCGCCTGGTCCNGCAGCCGTTCAGTCCCAAATAAGCACACAGAGGCTTCTATTAATTGTAAACTGTTCGGCCTATTACTCAGGCTTATAACTAACTAGCTCTTATGCTTAAATTAACCCACAATTCTTGTCTATGTTTAGCCACATGGCTTAGTACCTTTTCTCAGTCCAACACTCTCATCNTACTTTGCATCTGGCTGGTGACTCTGTCTCTGCCCTCCCTCTTCCCAGCTTTCTCCTAGTCTGGTGACCCCACCTANACTTCCTGACTATCTACTGGCCAATCAGCATTTTATTAAACCAATAAGAGTGACANATCTTTACAGTGTACAAGAGCATTATCCCACAGTAATTACTGACATTTCTCAAACTTATTTCTACGTTTCTATTTTTTTTAAAAAAATCTTTAATTTTGAAATAATTTTGTATTTATAGAAAAATTGCTAGGACAATGAAGTGACTTTCCCAATGATTTTTCCTACTTTCTTCTAAAGTTCACATCTCACCTAATCATGATACACCTTGTCATATACTATATAGAATAATTTGATTGACTCCAGAAAATATGAATATATGAAGCCAGAATCTTCAGATTAACTATTAGGAGGGATATAACATGACATGACATACACACACTCACATGTGTTTTAAATACTAAGCAACCTTGGTAAAGTAGCTTAACTCCCTTTAAAAATATCTCTTTTACTTTTGAGATTACAGTATAATTACATTATTTCAAGGGTATCAGAAGGTACCATGCTAAGTTCCAAAGAATGGATGCATCCAACAGTGCTACCCAGATATGACACTCATGAACTAGATTGCAGATAGAGACTGTTACAGAAATTCACAACTGGTCAAACCACAGAGAATGACATACCATTGGGTTTCCAACCCCAACTGACACAATACAACCCCTACGCTTCACTCTCAGGGGTCACTGAAGGAGAATGGATACCACTGGGTTCCCAACCCCAGATGACACAATGCAACCTCTACGCCTCACTCTCAGGGGTCACTGAAGTAGAATGGATACCATTGGGTTCCCAACCCCAGCTGACACAATGCAACCTCTATGCCTCACTCTCAGGGGTCACTGAAGAAGAATGGACAGAAAGGTTGCAAGAGCCAGAGGACCAGAGCATCTGCTTTGAGATAATGTTTTATAGACANNACAGGAAATACACACCCATGAATTCTCAGCAGTGTGGCTGCATAAACAAGACTAAATAGTGGCAACACTGGTTGACATTCCAATCAGAATTAGGGGAAGACTGCATTCCTGGATGAGGAGCTACAGGCAATTAATGGCTGCTGAGAGAGAGAATCAGTCTTTTCCAGGGATGAGACCCCTGGTAGATTATCCAATCCCAAATGGTCATCCCTAAACACATATATGTATGACTAACACTAAATTGACCCAGATAATTATATATTATACATTTGTGTGTGTGTATGTGTGTGTGTGTGTGTGTGTGTGTGTGTGTACTTATATGGATGAATGGGTCAATCACTTGAGAGGGGATGGGAAAGGCACATTGGAGGAGCTTGGTTAGACTGTGGAGAGGGAGCAGTAAAAATGGTATAAAAATGCATTTGTGTATGAAATTCTCAAAAAATTAAGTAAAAAATAAAAATCAAGAAACATTTTAAAAGATTTGATATAAGTGTCTCTAATATTCAATTAATTCTAAAGTATCCTGGCCTATGTGTTTTTGTTTTTACTTTTAAATGGCCACTCCATGTGTTAGGTAAAGATTGGAGCCCAATGGGCTTAAATGATCAGTTAGAATCACCCAGGGAGTAGATGGCAGACTAGCGGGATTAGGGATGTGATGTCAGTATGTCTTCTAACTCATCCAGCCTTCCTCCATTAAAGAATCTAAACATGGAAATACAAACACATTCATTCGAGGAGGAGGAAAAACATTTATCTAAAGATCTATATCTACCACAGCAATTATACTTTCTCTTCCCCAAATCCTAGTTATTATAATCTTGTATTGTTGAAGGTTTATTTCTATGACTTCTTTGACTTGGAAAAATAATGCTGCATTTAACTCATAACTTTTGGCACTGTATGATCTGGAAAAAGATGGCTTGTAACTGTCTTTTTTGAAGGGGAAACTGATGACTAGAGAATTCAATGAAATGTTTTAGATAGTGTCTTGCAAGGCAGGAGCGCTTCACTGTTGTTTGTACATTTGCTAGGTTTGCTCCTGGGATTGGCCAACAGCCTTCTGAGGTGGCTGTTGTCTTGTATTAGCANTTTAGCTGCCATGTTGCCTGAGAACTGCTTTCTTTATACTTTCCCCTTACATCACATCTGTCCTGGAGGAGCTGGCCTGTTACTGGGAAACAAGGAGCTAACTGTGTTTTTCATACCCACACTCTTCATTCTCATTTTTCACAAAAGCAAATGAAGATCTGAACTCCAAGCCCTGCAGGGGATGCACTTGGGCTCCATTATAGTTGGTGTACTAAGGCATCAGGCAATCTGTCTTTCTTATAAAGATATGTAGTATATTACAGGCAATGACACTAATGAGCCTTCCAAACAAGCAGGATCACAATTTTTAATAAAAATTGGAAAATGAGGCCTGTGGTGTCTTGCTTGTCATAGTGAAAAAAGAATGTGAGGAGATACACAAGTCTTGTCTCATGTAAATTGGTACTTGCCTTCTCAAATGACATTTTTTCTAGCAAAGTATACAAAGAGGCCTTAACAGGCCCTGGAGAGAGCTGTGGAGTCAGCTGGTAGGCAGCAAGCAATCATAAAACCTCAACTCAGGGTGGGGTAGAAGGAAGAGAAAGTCAACTGTGTGCTGTTTTGTCTTTTGCTGTATCCCTTATTTCCATAATAAACCATAATTTTCACTCTGAGAGTGCTGCCAGCATCAAGGAATCTATAGAATATACCTACTATATATAGGAATAAACCATAATTTATGCAACCTGATAATTAAGTGGGACTTGAAATGTACAAGGATAAGAAATACACAGAAATTAAGGAGCCATGTTTCCAAATAAAAAAAGTAGATCAGAAGGGATCACATTGCCGTTATCCAGTCTTAATCTTCATTCTGAAGAAAAAACTTTGATTTCAGCTTAACAAACACTTTGGGCAATGTGTGCCCGAGAAATGTGATTCGGATGCTGAACATGTTGTACAGTGGCTATGATCAGTCTGATGAGCAGAGNGGGATATTAAAACTAATATAGAATCAAATCTGTCAGAGACCAGGAACTAGCATTATATCCACCTATTGATAATCAAAGTATCATCTTTCTAACACAAAAAAGTTCTCAAATGCTTCAGGATAAACCTAAACAAATTATTGATGTGTATTATACTTAAATGTTACTTGAGTTAGGAGCCTCGCTTTTATTGTAGGAAAAAGAAAGGACACAAATAAGTGCAGAATTGTAAGGAGACGAATATGAAACCTTTATACAATGAGATATTGAACTAGCCGTTCTTTCTTTTCATCTGAGCATGACTTAAAAGGAGGATAATGTGATTATACAGGAGAGAGATGAATTTCTAGATAATCTTATTCTCAGCTTGATTGCTGTACTGATAAGAAAGGAGGACTTTCTTTTATATTTTATGAGTAATGCATTTATTAAGGGAGACTGTACATAATGCATTAGGCTTTATGTGCACGCATTGGTCTTATCATTCCTTTAGAGCATATTTTAAAAATAATTCGCTGCATCTATGCTAACCCCTTTATAGCTGGAGTATGACTCCGCAGCACTGGTTTGGCATCTGTGAACAACTTGGAAGATGAAGATGCTTCTAAGGGGGAGAAATTTTGCTCGTGCATGTATTACCAAAGTCAATGTCTCTAGGCTGTCTCCCCTCTTTCTCCTTGAACAATGTCTCTTTTTCTCCTGTAATCTTCTAGTCAGTCAAGTTCACTGACAGANCTGTGAAGACAGNGACATGATTATAAATTAATGGTGGGAGAAATAAACAGCTCTAAAAATAGTTTGTAGTATTAGAATCAAATGTTTGTCAGGCAGAAGTAGCAACCAACTTGAGTGTCATGTCCTCTGACAAAGTGCAGCACAGTCCTGATTGTTCTTTGTTGAGAACAAACAACCTCCTCTGTGGAACTGGAGTTGGCTTTCACAGCCAGGCTTAGAAAGACCATTGTGGAGATTATCACCCACCACCTGCCNTCANGAAGCTGCCTCCTGCATATTAGCTAATAAATTATCTCTAAATTTGTTTTAAATTCATTCTTAGAGATAAATCCTTTGGAGATTTTTCAGACTTCTATAAACTTCTAATTAAAATATCCCATATAGTCTCCAATCTGGCCTATCATTTGTCAGTTTTAGCATTACCCTGACCACATGGCTGGATCATCTACAGCATGAATAAGCCATATCCCTTAATGCTGAAATAATCTAAGTGGAATGATTTGATTCATCCTCTCAATGAGAATTTGTANCNGTCTGGTGGTTTATGGTTATGTGAGGAGAGCATCAGCACTTCTACTTGGATTAAGTTCACACAACCGGACTCTGCAAAGCTTCTCTGTTTTTTGTTCTT
>LZPO01008384.1:62097-72973 GCA_001675575.1 Neotoma lepida | reverse complement strand
TAAATACCTTTAATGGTTTCTCAACCATTTGATAATCTTCTTTTGAGAATTCTCTGTTTAGATCTGTACCTCATGTTTTAGTTGGATTATTTGGGGTTTTTTGATATCAAGTGTTTTTGAGTTTTTTTAATATAATATGGATATTAGCCCTTTAGCCCTTTAAAAGATGTGTAGTTGGTAAAAATCTTTTCCCATTCTTTAGGCTGCTGCTTTTTCTGAATGAAACTATCCTTTGGCATGCAGAAGCTTTTCAGTTTCATAGGGTACCATTATTAATTGTTGAACTTAATGCCTGTGCTAATAGTGTTCTGTTCAGAAAGTCTTCTTCTGTGCCAATGGGTTCAAGCTATCCCCCACTTTCTCTTCTATTAGATTCAGTGTGTCTGATTTTGAGGTCTTNGATCCATTTGCAGTTGAGCTTTGTGTAAGATGGTAAGTATGGATCTATTTGCATTCTTCTATATGCAGACATCCAGTTTGACCAGTACCATTTGTTGAAGATGCTCTCTGTTTCTCTANTATGCATTTCTGGCTTCTTTATAAAAAANCAGACTTCCATGTGTGTATGGATTTGTGTCTGGGTCTTCAATTTGATTCCAATGATCAATGTTCTGTTAATACCATGCTGTTTTTATTACTATAGCTCTGTAGTATAACTTGAAATCAGGGATGGTGAAACCTTCAGTAGTTATTTTATTATACAGGATTGTTTTAGCTATCCTGTTTTGTTGTTGTTTTCATATGAAGTTAAAGATTGTCCTCTCAATATTTGTAAAGAATTGTTGGATGGAGATTGTGTTGAATCTNTAGATTGCTTTTGGTAGAATGGCCTTTGTTAGTATATTAATTCTACTGTTTTATGAGNGTGGGATATCTTTACATTTTCTACTATCTTCTTCAATATCTTAGTTTTCTATCATACAAGTGCTTCATTTGTTTGATTAGAATTACCCCCAAATATTTTATGTTATTTGAGGATATTGTGAAAGGTATTGTTTCCTGATTTCTTTTTCACTCTATTTGTCATTTGTATATAGGATGGCTACTTATTTTTGTGAGTTAAATTTGTATTCAGCTATTTTACTGAAAGTGTTTATCAACTGTAGGAGTTTCCTGGTGGAATTTTTTTGCTCCCTTACACATNCTATCATATTGCCTGTCAATAATGGCACTTTTCTTTCTTTCTTTCCAATTCATATCCCNTTGATCTCCTTCAGTTGTCTTATTGCTGTAGCTAAGACTTCAAACATTATATAATAAAGGTATGGAGANTGGAAAAACTTGTCTTGTTCCTTATTTTAGTGGAATTGCTTTGAGTTCTCTCCATTTAAGATGATGTTGTCTGTGAGAATGCTATAAACTCATTTTATTATGTTTAGGTACGTCCCTTGTATCCCTAATCTCTCCAGGTCTTTTATTATGAAAGGGTGTTGAATTTATGCATCTAACAAGATAATCATGTGTTTTTTTATTTCAATTTGTTTATATTATGGATTACATTTGTCGATTTGTACATGTTGACTATCCTTGAATACCTGGGATGAAGCCTATATGATCATGGGGATGATATTTTTGATGTGTTCTTGTATTCGGAATGAATGTGATGAGTATTTTATTGAGAATTTTTACATCTGTGTTCATAAAGAAAATTGGTCTGTAATTTTCTGTCTTTGATGGATTGTTACATGGTTTGGATATCAGGGTAACTGTGGTCTCTCTATACAAATTGGACAATGTTTNCTTTGTTTATATTTGTGGAATAATTTGAGGAGTATTGGAATTAACTCTTCTTTGAAAATCTGGTAGAATTCTATGCTAAAACCATCTGACCCTGGGCTTTTTTTGGTTAGTAGGCTGTTAATTAACTACTACTTCTACTTCACTAGTGATTATAAGTCTGCTTAAATTGCTTATCTAAGTTTGATTTAACTTTGATAAGTGGAATGCATTNAGAAAAGTATCCATTTCTTTTAGATTTTCCTATATGGTGAAGTACAGGTTTTTAAAATATGTCCTTATGATTCTTTGAATTTCCCCAGTATCTATTGTTATGGCTACCATTTCATCTCTAATTTTGGTCACTTGGATTTTCTCTTCACCTTTCAGTTAATTTGGCTCAGAGTTTGTCAATCCTATGGATTTTCTCAAAGAGCTAACCCTTTGTTTCATTGAATCTTTGCATCAGTTTTTTTTGTTGTTGCTGTTGTTGTTTCTATTTTATTGATTTTTAGCCTGGAGTTTGATTATTTCTTGTGTTCTACTCCTTTTGGTTGTGATTTCTTCTTTTTGTTCTAGAGCTTTCAGGTGTGCCGTTAAGTTACTTGTATGAGATTTATCTATCTATCTATTTATTTATTTATTTACTATCTATTTATTTGTCTATCTATTTATTTGTTTATTTACTATTTATTTATTTATTTATTTATTTATTTATTTATGGCACTTAGTGTTACAAACTTGCCTTTTGGAACTGTATTTATTGTGTCCCATAAGTTTGGGTATGTTGTATTCATTGCCATTCAATTCTAAAAAGGCTTTAATTTGTTTCTTAACTTTTGTTTTGAAGAGAGTTGTTCAGTTTTCATGAGTTTGGAGCCTTCTGTTTTTTCTGTTGTTGATAATAGGCTTTAATCCGCAGTGGTCTGATAGGATGCAGGGAATTATCTCTATTTTTTTGTATCTGTTGAGACTTGCTTTGCTTATGAATATGTGGTCAATTTTGGAGAAAGTTCCAGGAGGGGCACAGAAAAGATATGTTATTTTCTGTTTGGGTGAAATGTTCTGTAGATATCTGTTTGGTTCATTTGGTTTATAACTTCAGTTAGCTCCAGAGTTTCTCTGTTTAGTTTTTGTCTAGATGACCTTCTATTGCTAAGACTGGGATATTGAAGCTTCCCACTATCAGCATGTGAGGGACAATGTGTGATTTATGGCATTGAAGTATTTCTTTTATGAACTTTGGTGTCCTTGTGTTTGGTTCATAGATGTTAAGAATTGCAATGTCTCTTGAAAAACAAAAAAACAAAACAAAACAAAAACCCCAAAAAAGAATTTTAATGTCCTCTTGGTAGATTTTTCCTTTGATGGGTACATAGTGTTTTTCCCTATGTCTTCTGATTAGTTTTGGTATGAATTCTGTTTTGTCACATATTCAAATAGCTACACTAGTTTTTGCCTTAGGTTTATTTGCTTGGAATATCTTTTTCAAACACTTTACCCTGAGAAAATGTCTATCCTTGATGTTAATGTATGTTTTTTTGGATGCAGCAGAAGGATGGATCCTGTTTTAATACCCATTCTTGTACTGGCTAGTGTTATGTTAACTTGAAACAAGTTAGAGTTATCTGAAAGGAGGAAAATGTCACTATTTTGTGTTTTTTATGTTAAGTTGATCTCATTTAAGCTTCTAAGTAAGAGAAAAACAGATGTCAGATGTATGCAAGCAGGATGTGACCTACAGATGCTTTCATTGAAGATGGAGTAANGTACTCCTGAGCCAAANAATGAGATGGCCTCTAACACCCAAATGGTCAATATAGAAATTCTTCAGTTGAGCTTCAGAAATAAAATTAGTCTAACCCAACACCTTGACATTAGCCTGAAATACCAGTGACATAATCAGACCTATAAAAGTATAAAGTGCTTAATTTATGCTGTCTCAAACAACTTAAAAATATTGTGAGCAAGACTGTATGCTATGCATGGCTATTTTCAGTGTTCATATCTGGTTCCTACAATTGTATAGGGTAATTTTTAATTTCATTAAATAGTCATTATTACTAGATACCTCCTAAAGGTCAGCATCACTANCTTTACATGAAGATTTGAATTATTCCAGAGGATTTTTAGATTAGAACAGATTTTAAGCAAAATGAATGTTTCTTTGATGCAAAATGTCAGCAATCCAAGAAAAATGAGAAAGATAGGTATTTAGAGTGAAGAAAATAATCTCAGGCGTTCTTGAAATCTTACTCCATGGGTGGTCATGTGTTGCATATCTTNTTGGTTAACTTCCAAGGTGTTTAAGCGATATGACTTCATTTACTTATACAGTAGGGAAGGAATCTTATTTAGTTATAATTATCCTGTGTTAGTGTAGAATAACACTAAAAACTGTGTTAGCTGAATTAACAACTGTGGTGATATATTGTGCAGCCCAATATATTGTGTACCCTAATAGTGTACCCTAATAAACTTATCTGGGGTCAGAGAACAGAGCAGCCACTAGATTAGACATAAAGGCCAGACAGTGGTGGCATACACATCTTTAATCCTATCACTTGGGAGGCAGAGATCCATCTGGATTTCTGTGAGTTCAAGGCCACACTGGAAACAGAGCCAGGCAATGCGGCATACACCTTTAATCCCAACACTTGAGGTCTCATGTCTGCTTGGGAAGGACACAGGCCTTTAATCTCAGGAAATGATGGCAAGAAGNGGAAAGGTATATAATGTGTGAGGACCAGGAAATAGAAGCTTTTAGCAGCAGCTCAACTTAGACCCTCAGGGGTGAGGACTCAGATTCTTTCAGTCTGAGGCTTTATGGAAACAGGATTGGCTGAGGAGTTGGCAAGGTGAGGTTGGCTGTGGCTTGTTCTATCCCTCTGATCTTTCATCTTTCACCCCAATATTTGGCTCTGGGTTTTTTATTTATAAGACCTCTTAGGATTCATCTTACAAACACCACTGACTTTCCTAACTCAAAAGTGACAAGTGTCAGCCAATGGCTGCTGGGAGGATCAGTTTTCTTCAGGGATGAGCCCCTGATAAGTTATCCAATCCCAAGTGCTCATCCCTAAATATATACACATACAAAGACTACTAAATGGAGTCAGTAGAGGTGTGTGTGTGTGTGTGTGTGTGTGTGTGTGTGTGTGTATGTGTGTGTAAAACAATAATTACTATAGGCTCAAAGGTCATAAATTTGAGAGGAAGTGATAGGGCAAGAGGGAGGGGTGGAAATGATGCAAAATACAGTACTTACATATGAAATGTTTGACAAAAATAAAATTTAATTTAAAAATGTGGTGATTTCTTAATCAGAATGTGTTCAGCAAAGATGCTTTATAATTAGGTTCCCCCAAATGATGCATTTCCAGGTGAAGGTCAGTGACCAATTCTGGGATCAGGGAAATAGTATTTATACCTGACATGGTAGCAGTACAGAGAGAGCCTCCTTAGGGCTTCAACAAGATTCTGCTGTGGTTGTTTCCCCTGTGTCATTAGCAGTAACACATTTAATAGCATCAAGAACATAGTAAGATAGGGATCTACTTTTAGGCTCACTGTTTATGCATTTATCTTATTTCCACTTTCTTAAGTGCCTAGAAAGTATTTTTCCAAAGTGTTTTTGCAAGTCAGATGAATTTTCACCGAAGTATTTATCATCCACAGCATAATGTCCTTTTAGCAAATGAGTGGAACAGAGAGAAAATATATTTTGTTGCAGTAATTTCCTATAGCTATGTTTTAATTTGAAGATGTTCTTTAGATTATATTAGTAACATAAGAATATATGTTCTTTTAGGAAAAAAATTAATTGCTGAGATTATGTACTTCTAGAGTGATAATATATCATAGCATCTATATTAAATCTACTCTTTCCCTTGACACAAATATTATAAATGTGCTACATGTAGCATGAATTTCTAAAGGTCTTTTAATAAAACCCCAGAACAAGATATTGGGGTAAATGCTAAAAGATCAGAGAGCAAAGGAACAAGCCACTGCCACATCTCACCTCGCCAATTCCACAAATCCTCTGTTTGAATGTCTCTGAGTTCTCGGCCAAAAGGGGTCCTCTCAGCTGTAAGGCTGCAGCCGAAAGTGCCTAAGCCAAAGGCCTCTAGCCAAAAGGGCTTCCTCAGTCAAAAAGCCTTTAGTTCCTGTCTCCTCATACCTTTTTGCTGGGGTTAAAGGTGTGGTTCCCAAGTACTGGTTTTAAAGGTGTGTCCCACCACTGCCTGGNTCTGTTTCTCTCCTAGATTGAGTTAATCTCATGTAGCCCAGTATGGCCTTGAACTCACAGAGATCTCTGTCCCCCAAGTGCTAGGATTAAAGGTGTGTGCCACCACTGCCTGGCTTCTATGTTTAACCTAGTGGCTTATTCAGTTGTCTGATCTTCAGGAAAGCTTTATTTGATACACAGTATATCACCACAGCTACACACCTTCTAGAAGAGTTCCCTTATTTTCTGCACATGTTGGACACACTTTTAATGTAGTGTGATCATTCTGTAATCATTTTCCTGTGATGTGCTTTTATGACAATGAAATATTAAATTAAATATTTTACATGTTACCACACTCTGATTTTTGTTACCAGCTTAATTCTGTGCAATAATTTGGATTTTTGTATTCCATCCATGAGGTGATCAGCTTTCCTGGGCATCCCCTCTTGCTGTGACTTGCTGCCTTACCCCACCTATGGCCTAAAGTCAAAGGTCTCATCACCTCAGTAACCAACTAAGACCTTGTCACTGTGGGTCAAAACAAGCTTTTTCTTTTATTAACCTGCTTCATCTCAGACATTCATTGTAGCATTAGATAGTAAACTAACATACAAGGTGTAACAAAATACTTCTAAATTTGATGACTTTAAATGATAATTACTTACTTTTTATTTTAAAGATATTTTACTATTATTTTATGTATAGTGAGGTTTTGCTGCACATATGTCTTGCACTGACTACATTTGTGCCTGGTATATATGGAGACCAGAGGAGAGCATCAGATTCTTTAAAACTGGAGTTACAGACAGATGTGAGACACCATGTGGGTGTTTAGAATCAAACCTGGGTCTTCTGGAAGAGTAGCCAGCACTCGTAACTGCTGAGACATCTCTCCAGCCCTCATTTATTATTTATGAGTGTATAGTCACTTGGAGATTCTTTGAATAGTTTGCTTATTTTATTTTTTTTAATGTACCTATTGGCATGTTAGTAACAAGATGGCAGGTCTATGATACTGTGGCTGGAAAACCTGGTTATGTCTCTCTCACATCTATGCATAGTATTATAAAGGCATATTGTAATGGTGCAGGAAGGGCTCTAGGGGTTCATATAGACATATACAAGAAGTTCTTATCAAGCTTCCATGACCATAAACTTTACTATTATATTCTATTATATCACCAGGTCAAGCCCAGATCAGCAGGAACATGTAGGAATAAAGTGGTTAATAATGGAAATATGAAAAGAGGTCTGTAGTGGGTACCTGTTCCACCCATGACCTTGAGGTACCAGTCCCTAGGGTGTGGCCTCAGGGCTAGCTTAAGACATGAGGGGCACATATGCCTCAGTCTTTTCTCTGCCTTGTGGGCTTTGATGGTGTGGACTGACTCAGGCGGCTGGAGCAGAGTGTGATTGGATATCAGCCTTCCAGGACTCTGCCAGGACTTTGCTTTATCTTGTTTAGTGAGTTGTTCTCCCCAACATAATTTCTAAATAAATATTTCCTTTATCACTATCTGTGGGTTATCTGCAATAGAGGGTCATCAATACAATTTATCATAGCAGCATGCTATTGATTTCATGTAACATAATCCAATAGTATCATACTCAAATTTATTAATTCAGAACCTCTGGTTAGACATTTAGGGTACCACTAGCTTCTACTGAGGCAGACACTACTTCAAAAAGCATACTGCAGCATGAAACTATGTTCATGTTTAATTTTGGAATAGTAATNCATTTTTAAAAATCTGTTTTTTTCATTGAAAGAAAAAGATAGTGTGATTTATAGTCTTTCTTTTTTTTTTCCCCAAACTGTGGCAAGAAAGCTATCCTCTCAAACTCACTCACTGCTCTCTGTCTTTAGAACTAACACTTTATGCCCCACAGTTAAGTGTTGTCTTGTTGTTGTGAAGGGCAAAGAGCAAAGGGAAAATGGCAAAGGGCACACTTCTGTTAGTTCTCGTCTAACACTCTCAGTGATTTGAAGTAGGTCCAGTAAGAAGGAGTTAAGGAGCTGCTGGTCCATAATTTCAGGTGAATGTTTTTATGTTATGTTTTTGTTTTCTCTATTCAACTAGAATCTTAGGGGGATGGAGAGACAAAGCACCGAAGTTAAGAGCACAGGATGCTCTTGCAGAGGATGAAGATTCAAATCTTAACACCCACATGGCAGCTCACAACCCTCTATAACCCCAGTCTCAGGGGATCTGATGCCTTCTTCTGGCCTCCATGGGCACCACATGCATGTGGTGCACAGATATACACATAGACAAATCCCCATACACATAGAATAAAAGGTTAAGGTTTTTTTAGTTATCATAGGGAGTTATTTCCTTTGAATCAACTAAATATGACACTGGGGCATTTAGAATCACTAAAAATATCCTACATATCTTGTTCATGCCCTAAACATAGGGTTTGGATCACTTCACACCACACAATAGATATTTAATACATTTTTGCTCAATTAATATTGAAAATTTGTTGTAACATATGCAGTTAGTTCTGTGCATAAGGGAGTAATCTCCCTTATGACCAAAAAAAGTGAACTGCTATCCAAGATCTAGAAAATCTTGGCATTTCAGCTTCTTGAGATAGTATTCCATAGACGAGGATTCTGTTTTTCTTGATCATTTAGTCAGTGCTTAAAATGCTACAGTAATAATTCTCTGCCATTCCATAGTTCCATTCATGCTCAGCTATGAATCTGTCACATGAATGAAACACTGTAAATGGATTTGTAAAGAGCTCAAGGCCTTGTGTGGGGGTCACACAATTCAAGAGAATTTTCCTAGCTGTAATGAGAATCACTGATGCCTAAAAGCTAAGAATTTAAAGGGAAAAGAATTCTGCAAGGGTGATAAACATCATCATTATGTGAAGAATATATTTTTTCCTACTTTCAAATTGAATTCCCTAATAAGCCAAGGCTCAATTTCTTTGACTTATTACTAAATAGACACTNGTGCCCTGCCTTCTCCTTCTTTGATTGTCAAATTTGCTTCAAAGAATAGGAAAAAAAAGAGTGCCATTTTCCCTTAGAGGAGAGATGATTATATAATCACTGAATTTAATTAGGACTGTAGAAAACATCTTTTTAAATCTGTTGTCTGTAAGAGCAGCGTGCTTTCATTGTAACTGGAAAGAAAAACAACAATCTAAAACAAGATAACATATTAGCACTCATTTGGTTTTACATCCTAGAAAAACTGTTAAAATAAAGCTAAATTTTCTATTAGCAATAAACATTACCACTAGCAATATATAAATCAGTCTACGGAGATTTGTGCTTTCCAATGGACAAATTAGTTAAATTCATAGAAACTCCTTTCTTCCAGAAATTTAGAAGCTGCTGAGAAATGATGACTTAGCTGCATTTAGACAATGTTCAGAAGAACTCCTTTTCCTAAGAAGTGCTGCATANTAATGTATTTCTCCAGGTAGCACAAGGTCCAAGAGGTAGCNTCCGAGAATCACTGCTCCGTAGTAGCCTATTCAACACCATCTGTTCATAAGGAGCCCAGGGCCCGCTGCTAGGACTCTGTCAAAATCCCACAGATGTCTAGAGAGTAAGTTTTCCTCCTCTGATGCACAACTGTTGTTCCTCACCACGCTCCCAGNGCTTCCTCCTGCTGGTTGCCTAGATGTTGCCCAGGGCTCTCAGAGCAGCCGCTGGTGCAGGGGCACTGATAACCCACAGCAAGTAGCCTGATGATCCTTCCTCCCAGTGGATGCTCTTACAAGCCACCTGATGACATCACCATACTTGGCTCCATGCTGAATCTGAATATAGCCTTTNTCTTTGTTCTGACATTTTTCCACCCAGAAGCAAAGGCACTCTACTTGTGTGCTATTGTGCCTGCTCTAGGGTATCGGAGGGCTAGAACTGCGCCTTTGACTGAAACCTCTCTCCTTAGCAGAAAGAAATAAGTCTATATTGTGCTAGCTAGGACTTCAAGTACTATATTGAATAAATATAGGGAGAGTGAACAGCCTTGTCTTGTTCCTGATTTTAGGGAATTGCTTTGAGTTTTTCTCCATTTAATTTGATGGTGGTTGCTGGCTTGCTGTAAATTGCCTTTATTATGTTCAGGTATGTTCCTTTTATTCCTGATCCCTCCAAGACCTTTATCATGAAGGGGTGTTGGATTTTGTCAAAGGCTTTTTCAGCATTTAATGACATGATCATGTGGTCTTTTTCTTTCAGTTTGTTTATATGGTGGATTACATTGACAGATTTTCATATGTTGAACCATCCTTGCATCCCTGGAATGAAGCCTAGTTGGTCATGGTAGATAATTTTTTTGATGTGTTCTTNAATTCGGTTTGCCAGTATTTTATTGAGTATTTTTGTACCAATGTTCACGAGGGAGATTGGTCTGTAGTTATCTTTCTTTGTTGCATCTTTGTGTGGTTTGGGTATCAGGGTAACTGCAGCCTCATAAAAAGAGTTTGGTAATGTTTCTTCTGTTTCTATTGTGTGGAAAAATTTGAAGAGTATTGGAATTAGCTCTTCTTTGAAAATCTGGTANAATTCTGCGCTGAGCAATAAGACAACAAAAGGAGATCAAAGGGATAGAAATTGGAAAGGAAGAAGTCAAATTTTCACTATTTGCAGACAATATGATAGTATACATAAGTGACCCCCAAAATTCTACCAGGAAACTCCTACAGCTGATAAACACCATCAGTAATGTGGCAGAATACAAGATTAACTAAAAAAAATCAGTAGCCCTCCTATATACAAATGATAAATGCACTGAGAAAGAAATCAGAGAAACATCACCCTTTATAATAACTACAAATAATATAAAGTACCTTGGGGTAACTCTAACTAAGCAAGTGAAGGACCTATATGATAAGAACTTTAAGTTACTGAAGAAAGAGAAATTGAAGAAGATATCAGAAAATGGAAAGATGTCC
>LZPO01008384.1:21879-37714 GCA_001675575.1 Neotoma lepida | reverse complement strand
CATCTGGATCCATGCCCTTTCTGTCTCTTATTAGAAAAGAACAGGCTTCTAGGAGATAACAGCCAAACATAACAAAATAAAATATAAGATGAAGCAAAAACTTTCACATTGAAGTTGGACATGACAAACCAACAGTAGGACAAGTCTTAAGAGCAGACAAAAGTGTCAGAGATCTCTTATTCTCACAGTCAGGATTCCCATAAAAATACTAAGCTAATAGCTATAATATATATGCAGAGAAACTGGTGCTTGCTTTTTCAGTCTCTGAGCACGTATGCACCTTGCTTAGTTGATTCAGAGAACCTTGTTCTCCTGTTTTTTTCCACTCCCTCTGACTCTTCCAATCTTTCCACTTCCTCTTCCTCAGGTTCTCTGAGCTCTGAGGGGAGGAATTTGATGGAGACCTTCCATTTAGACTCTTTCTCTGCATAATGTCTGGCTGTGGGTCTCTGCATCTGTTCCCATCTCAGCAAGTAAGTACTCTTACTTACTAAGTCATATCCCTAGTCCCAGGATGTTGTTTTCAAACAGGCTGATTCAGTTCTATTGCTTGTTTTTCAAGGTTCCAGTATTAGGAAATAACACTACCAGTTTTTTGTTTATTTTTTTTTCTGTGTAAATGACTACAGCAATTGCAGGCAAACTTTTACTTTGCCTGAGATGATTACAGTCTGAATTTTTCATGATTTTCTCATCTGGTTGCTCCTTTTTTCAGTGTTTCTTGGTCTCTGTAGTGGTTTGAATGAGAACTGCCCCCACAAAGGTTCATGTATTTNAATGCTTCGTCCCCTGGTGGTGGTGCCTATTAGGGAGGTCCTGGAATGGATGTGTGTCACTGAAAGTGGGCTTTAGAGTTCACAGCCTCTCCTCCCTCCCCATTTGGTTTCTCTGCTTTCTGTATGTGTTGTTGGAGATGTGTTTGCTCAGCTTCTGGCTCAGATGGCATGCCTTCCTCTCCAGTATGGACTCTCCTTCTGAAATCATAGCCCAAAGAAAACCTTTCTTCTATAAGTTGCTTTGGTCATGGAATTGTATCACAGCAACAAAAAAATAACCAAACAGTCTCTTTATTAAAAACTGGAAAATAAGGAAAATTAAATGATATTTATTGCTACTACAAAGACTACTTAAGAAAAACAGATTGGAAGGTTACTATGCCTATGCTATCAGAGTTTTTAGAAAGACATTTTCAGGTTTTTAAAGGCTGATATGTTATGATGAAGGTGAATTTACAAAAGATATACTTTAGTTTTCTCAATAAACAATTCAAAATGACATTTGCCACTTTTTAAAATTCATTAAAACAAAAAGACAGTTTGTTCTTAAACTTAAAAAATTAAAATGCATTACCTCTGAAAAGTAATGTTAATGGACTTAGAAATAAATGATCCATTGATAATGGATTTATACTACATTGCATGAACAGGTAATTTCTGTTTCCCTGGACTCAGGCTGAGTTCCTATGGCTGCCTGAATTCCCTATCTTAAATCACTGCTTTCCTGTTATGTAGGGCTGGTTTTCTCAGTGAAGAAGCAATTGTTCCTCTTTCTAGAGTCAGTTTAACCTCCCTAGCCAATACCTAATGTTTTTCATGGTGAGAATATAAAAATTTTCTGATTAATTTTTATATTTCATCTTGGTAATTCATGATTTTATGATCAACAGTATTAGGATTCATAGGAATATATATTTTAAGTGTTATTTCACACAATAATATTTCACTTGCAATCAATAGAAACTAATCTGGAAAACTTAAAAAATTGGGACATTCATGGGAAGGATAATGGATATGAAAGAGTTTACAGACTAATGAAAAGTTTTGAAAACAGGGTTTGGTGAGGGATGGAGACTCTGATAGCTAAGTAGGTGGATCAACTGTTCATCAGATGAAGTAGCAGCAGGCCTCGGCTTTGCCTCAGCTCCNGTGAATAAGCTTTGCCTGGTCCAATCTAAGTTCACAGTCTGGGATGGAATCTCAACTACTCCTAGGATTCATTGTCTCACCTGTAGGTTACAGGAGAAAGTGATTCAATGTTTTAAAATCTCTTCTTGACTATATCAAAACAATAGAAATTACTTCTGTAATGAAAAGCAAGTTGCTTTTGTTAAAGAATGTGGAATGATTGTAACTGGGGAAAACTTAGTATATATCCACTTTAGAAACTGTATTTGTAAAAACAGTGCAGTTTTATGTTTTTTTTTCCAACTTACTTCCACCTTTAAACTTTGGTATTTTGGTTAGATTTTGTAATTTAGTTAATTTTATTGATTTTAAGATGATATGATTTGATGCTTTTCACATGTACATCTTTGAAAATATTAGAAATATTGTGTGATTACAGTTGCTATAAGAACGAATTTGAAGGCTTATGTTAATTATTTTTAACCTATACTTAAAATGAAATATTTCTAGAACTATTCTAACACAAAACGATATTTTTTTAAATGTCTAGATTTTCATTTTATTTTTATCTAAGAAGTTACAGACATATTAATGGAAACTGTGAAAATTTCAAACTAAACTGCAGTTACCATTTTGAAATGCCCCCAAAATATCATTCATGCTTTCAGATGTGTCACCATTTACTTCCTAGAAGCATTTTTAGTATCACTATTGCCGTTCAGGGTTTGGACTGCTCCTGCTTTCACACACTTGCGTCTAACATGGCTGGTCTATGTCCTTAGCACTGTTAACTGCTTGCTGAGATAACTTCAGTTTTAGATCCCACAAAACCTGTGCAGGTACCTGCAAACTTCTCACTTTGTGAGGACAGAGGGGATGTCCTTAGATTTCTGATAAGTGATGCTAGAACCCTCTCTAGTTTGTTTAGGAACACACTTTGGATATAGCCTCCCATTTTTTTTTCTTTGCCAACTGGCTTTTATTTTTATTATTATTATGTTTAATTAAAAAATTGTTAAGGAATTATTTATTCATTTTACATACCTACCACAGATCCCCCTCTCTTCCCTCCTTCCTCATCTCCAGCCTTCCCCCATAACCCACCCCCCATTCTTTTCTCCAACAAGGTAAGGCCTCCCATGGGGAGTCAGCAGAGCCTGGTACATTCAGTAGAGGGAGGTCCAAGCCCCCCTCTCTGCATCAAGGCTGTGCAAGGTGTTCTATCATAGGTAGTGGGCTCCAAAAAGCCTGCTCATGCACCAGGGATTGATCCATATCCTACTGCCAGGGGGCCCCTTAAGCAGATCAAGCTACACAACTGTCTCGCTTATAAGATGGCCTANTCCAGTCCCATGCAGGCTCCACAGCTGTTGGTCCCACTAGTCTGGTTTGGTTGTCTCTGTAGGTTTCTCCATCCTGATCTTGATGCCCCTTGCTCATAGAATCCCTCTTCTCTCTCATTGACTGGACTCCTGAAGCTCAGCCTGGTGGTTGGCTATGGATCTCTGCATCTGCTTCCATCAGTTACTGGGAAAAGGCTCTATGATGACAGCTAGGATATTCACCANTCTGATTACTGGGGTAAGCCAGTTCNGGCACCCTTTCCACTATTGCTAGTAGTCTAAGCTGAAGTNATCCTTGTTGATTCCTGGGAACTTCCCTAGCACCCAGTTTCTCCTTATCCCCATGATGTCTCCCTCTATCATGGTATCTCTTTCATTGCTGTCCCACTCCATCCCTGTTCCAGCTCAACTATCCCATTCCCTTATGTTCTCATCCCCAACCCCTACCCTCCATTTCCCCAACTCATCCCCAGTTTACTCATGGAGATCTCATCTATTTCCCCTTCCCAGGGTGATCCATATGTCCCTCTTTGGGTCCTCCTTGTTACCTAGCCTCTCTGGAGCTGTGGGTTGTAGTCTGATTTTCCTTTGCTTTACATCTAGTATCCACTTATGAGTGAGTATATACCATGTTTGTCCTTCTGAGTCTGGGTTATCTCACTCAGGATGGTATTTTCTAGTTCCATCCATTNACCTGCAAACTTCATGATGTCATTGTTTTTCACTGCTGAGTAGTACTCCATTGTGTATATGTACCACATTTTCTTTATCCATTTATCCTGCAACTGGGGCAGTGATGGGTAGGGGTCCTGGGCACGGATTGTGTCCACCAACTGGCTTTTCATTGATTTCAGTTGCTGCTGTCAGCTGGGCTTGTTGAGCTGTTGCTTATGTGAAATTATCTTTGACTTCTAGTACTCATTCATCACTGTCTGGTTCTNTTCCATACTTGTGTGGAGAACCCAGAATCAAGATACTGACAGCAAGAATTTAATACTCTTCTTAGAAATTACTACGTTCTTCATGTCTTACAGATATTCTGAAGGTTTTCCTGCTGATACTCTTAGCAAATGTGACCAGAAACATTATTGTATAGGAAGACAGTCACTGCAGCTACCTAGAAGAATGGTAAAGAGTCATTTGTCTATTGAGTGCCACTTATCCAGAGAATAAAGTAAAGTGTTGTGTCATGAGGTCATCCTATGCTAGAAAAATTATTTAAAAAAATCATGACAAACATAACATTTAAACTTCTTCTGTTACTATGAAGTGAGTAAACTTTAACAAATCAACTGCACAGGTATAAACTACAGCTCCAAGATTGTAAGGTAAAGAAGTTAAGAAATGAAGAAAAACTATAGCAAATGTGAGCAAACTAAAGGCAGGCATAAGGAGAACACTGTCTTTCTGTTTTTGGAACCCCATAAACAAACCACCGTGTATTTCTTTTACCTTGTTTGTGTTCCTAAATCTATGTGGCATCCTTTCAGTCTTTACTCATTTCTGCATTTCAGATGAAACCCAATTAGTCTTAGAAATCACTCCATTGCTCCAATAGTTCCCTAAACATATAGCCACGAGCCTCATACATCTCCTCTTTGTGAATCGCTTGTCTTAGCTTGTCATATTTCTTTCTGTCGCCTTGAAATAAGTCCAAATTTTTTTGTCCTTGACCTTTGAGCCACTGCCAGTGTTGCAAATCTCTCCTGCCATCACCCTATGGACCCAGCCACTCACGGGAAGTCTATTTATATGTCAAGTTATTTCCTAACTGAGCCCTAAGATGGCTATCATCAATCAGTTTGTCAAATATTTATCAAGTTCACAATAAAACATCAAATTCTAGAGTCCCAGCTCCACTCCATAGTTTCCTAATATGTGCAGAACCCCAGTAGATTTCTTCTGAGAACTGCCAGCTAGTTAATTTTATCCAGCCTCTTATAATGCTTCCTGAGTTAAGCTAAGATTGGCTCTTGCTACTCACATATGTTGACTCTTATTTTTCTCAGAGATGTGCCAGCTCTCTAAGGACTCATGGCTATATGAGTGTATTGTCTTAAAAAAAATCTGTTGATCCAGGTACCCTCCAGGGCAGGGATGGGAGCAAGGATTAAGAGAGTGTAACTGAAATTGAAAAGGGAGAAGCAATCTGCTCTGTGCTGCTCTTGGCTCTGTAGAAATGAAAAATGATGCACACTCTCAGGATGAATTCTTTGGCACCAAATACATCTATCACAAATACTGTAGGCTAGACTTTACCTGGTATACATTCAGGAAAATTTGATTGGGAAGTCTATTATGCTTTTAATGTAATCTGTAATCTAGTGAGATGTTTAATGTTTAAAGGTGTCGAATGGGAGGAATTGAAATAAAATTAACACCAGAAATTTGTGAGAAGTCTCAGTCATGGTGTTGTGGGTCACAGAACAGCCACAGAGACTTCTGGATACTTTACAGTGATTCCCTCAGAGAAATTAATGACTTTTTTTTTAAATGTAAGAACTCTGTAGTGTCACGTATAAAATACCCTTAAATCATTGCTTATTTGAGTGATATTGCTTTCTTNCCTGGGAGCCCTTCTTTATAAAGTATAAACAGCTTAAATTGGTGCTATTTGGCTTTATTTTCTGATTTTGTACCTGTCTACTGCCTGCCAAATGGAAGAATTCATTTCCATCTTCTGAGCTGGGTGAAGAATTCTGGGTCCTGTAGGAGTGCATGTACTTCTTGGGTACCTTTGCTTCTGAGGCAAAGATGCTGAATTAGTAACTATATGAAGTTCAGTTCAGTTTGCAAAACAACCAGGTTTGTAGTTTTTCCCGATTTGGTATCTCTTTGGATTTGGTCACATTTTGCAATGGTTGTTTGTTTGGCATCAAACTTAAATGTCAGTACTTTCAGGCAACTTTTCACCTCCCTCCATACCCCATCTCATTTTTTTTCCTTCCACAAGAGCCTTTGTGGAATACCTAATCTGTCCCTGGCCACACCCAGTATACGGTGATGAGCAATAATGTCTCCACTGTTCATTATCTCTTTCACCTGAAACACATAAATTGATAAATAGCAACAGTTTATAGCTCTTTAAAATAAAAATGTGGACAGGGTGAGGGAGGTAGAAGAGCACGTGAGGGTCAGGTTCTACTGCTGGGTTCCCTCAAGGCATCAGAGACCCCGACTCTGGCTCCCACTCTGGTTAAGTCCCTGGACCAGAGAACTTTACCTTACAGCCCAGTGCATTCNTGCCAACAATTCACTTTATAGGGATTCTTTTTATTTCCAACCTTCTGTTATTTTGTCTCCACGGTGTTGCTGTTTATAAGTTGATCAGTTGGGTTTTAGGATTGATGTGTTCTCTATAAAGTATTCTTTACCATACTTGTTATTGACATCTCTTAAGTATTCCCCCTTCTTTCTATATCTTTCCCTTTCCACTGTTCCTTTTACTTCCTAAATAAATGTCCATAACTTTAATGATCTCTAGAATCTGAGAGTATANCAATATATCAGCTTGCTTTCTCCTAGCAACTTTACCCATATTGGCTCTTTTCTTTTCAAAGACAATCTATTTATCCCTATCCTGACTCATCCTACTTATCTCTCATTCTTAATTTTATTAAATGAAATCCAATTATACAACACACTATCCTTGGTTGTTTATCCTTCAATAGTTATTTAAGCTGAAGAGGTCACTGTTGTAAATAGGTTAGTACAACATTGGTATAGTGGTAATATACGGCCAGGAGTGGTTAATGGTTAATATTTACTCAGAGAATATTGTAGTAAGCACCAGATACTCTGAGTTATGTAAGAAGAACTTCTAACCAGTCTTATTAATAAACACGCGGAACAAGAAATAAGGGTGAAAATCTGACAGAGATCAGAGGAATTAGGAGCAAGCCACCACTCACCAACGCTGCCTCTACTTCCCAGGATTGAAGCGGAGCAAAGAGCGAGCCTTCCGGTCTAACCTGGCTTTTTATACCTTTCCATCTGCTATCCTCACTAAGCTACATCACTTCCTGTCTTGTCTGCATGGATCTTCAGAACTCTAAGGTTGACGCTGGGATTAAAGGCGTGCGCCACCACCGCCCAGCTGCTAGTTCCCCATGTGACCTTGNAGTCACAGAGAACCAAATGGATTAAGGGCGTGTGCTAACTTGCATGGCTATTGTTTTTCTATTAGTGGCTGGCAGCCCCGTTTTTCCTCTGACCATCAGATAAATTTTATTAGGGAAGACAAATAAAATATCACCACAGAGTTACTAGACGTAGGAACTCTTTGCTGAACTATAAGCCTCAACTCAACCACGTCCATATCCCACTTGAACACTGCAAATACTTCAACCGAAAAAAATATAGTTGTTAAAAAGTCAAGCAATGAAATAACCCCCAATTCATAAATCCAGTGCAACAAAGTAAATATGAAAATCCAAAGCATCATAACTCCTCCAAAAACCACTAAGCCTACAGTAATGACATCCATTGAGAGTGAGATAAACAAAATCCCAAACAGAACTACAAAGAATGATTATAAGTATGTTCAAGGAAATCAGAGAAAACAAAAAGCTCTGGATGGAAAACACAAACAGCTAAATGGACTAAAGAAAGTGATACAAGATATATAAGATGAATTTAAGTAATAGGTAGAAATACTGAAGAAAAATAAATCTGAAATGCTGGAAATGAAAAAATATAAAACACAAAATTAAAAAATTTTAACAATAACTTGGATCAAGGAGAACACAGAATAGCTGATCTTTTTAAGATACAGGAGTTGGAAATATCCAACAAGGACAAAGATAGAATAATAAGAAGGTATGAGTGAGAATTCTCATATATTCACAAACATTATGAAAATACCAATCTGTGGTTTATGGGATTAGAAGGGGAAGAATCTTTCTAAAGACATAGAGAATATTTTCAAAAGAGTCATAATGAGAAATTTCCCTGAGTTAGGAAAAGAGATGTCAATCCAGATCATGGAGGTATTTAGGGTATCAAACAGAAAAAAACCATAAAAACTCTTATAAGAAAAACAGCAAAAAAAAGAAAATATAAAGAAAGTGGCAAGACAGAAACCTCAGGCCACCCATAAAGGCAGGCCCATCAGAATGATAGTAGATATTTCAAAGGAAATTTTAAAGTATAGAAAGACCTAAAAAGTATATTTTAACTTCTGAGAGATAATTGCCAATCCAGACTACTATACCTAGCAAAAGTATCTGTCAGAATATTAATGGTCTCAAACTGCCCCCTCCAAAAAGACACGGAGTACTAAATTGCATTAGGAACCAGAAACCATATACTTGTTGCCTCCAAGAAACGTACATCACTATAAAAGACAGGCAGTGCTTTAGGGTGAAAGAATAGAAAAAGATATTTCCAGAAATTGGATCTTAAAATCAAGTAAGGGTCACTACTCTAATATCTAACGAAATAGACTCTAAAATCAAAACCATTAAGAAAATCCCGTACTGACAATGTCACCAATCTGNACATCCCTGAAACAGGGTGACAGATACACAGATACATTCTTGTAGAGCTTCCCAAAGTGATAGTACTTTTGAATGTAGTTGTATAGTCCCTGTGGAAAACAATGGTCCTCTGCATCTTCACCTTGGTCATGACACCAGACATGATCTGACCTCTGATGGAGATATTGCCAGTGAAGGGGCATTTCTTGCCTATGCAGGGCCCTCAGTGGCTGCATTTCTTGCCTATGCAGGGCTCTCAGTGGCTGCTTGGGACATCTCGATGCTTAGACTGATGTTCTGGTAGTACTGAAGGAGCTTCTCCTTGCTGGTTTCTCCNAGCAGAACCCACTTCTTGTTTTTAAAGATTGTGGGCTGCTTTTGATAAGCACGCTCGGTCTGAACGTCTGCCATTTTCCTGGCAGCCTGAGAAAAAGAGACAAAGCTATTATTANTATCAGGGCAGAAATTAATGAAATGGAAAGAAAACCAAGCAAGTTATTCAAAATATAAATGAAACAAAGATTTTTGAAAAGATTACCATGTTTGTAGCCAAACTAATCAAAAGAGAGAAGGCCTAAATTGGTAAAATTAGAAATGAAAAGGGAGCTGTTTTGCTAGTCTTATGTCAACTTGATACACAAAATAGAGTTATCTGAAAGGAGGGAACCTCAACTGAGAAAATGCTTCCATAAGATCCAGCTTTAAGGCATTTTCTTAATTAGTGATTGATGGAGGAAAGCCCAACTCATTGTGGTTGGTGCCATCCCTGAGCTGGGTTCTATAAGAAAGCAGACAGAACAAGCCAAAGGGAGTAAGCCAGTAAGCAAAACCCCTCTATGGTCTCTGTATCAGCTCCTGCTTCCAGTTTCCTACCATGCTTGATTTCCTGTCCTGATGTCCTTTGGTGATAAACACCAATGTGGAAGTGTAAACCAAATAAACCCTTTCCTCTCCAACTTACTTTTTTGGTCATGGTGTTTCATTGCAGCAATAGAAACCCTAACTAAGGCATGAGTCATTATGATGAATATGATATCTCCTAATCCTTTCAAATAATGCACTCCCTTGTGATCAAGGATTTAGATCTATAAGTCTATGAGGACTATTCTCATTCAAACCATCACATTTCACTCCCTGGCCCCCATTGGGTGTAGGCCATATCATAATGCAAAATGCAGTTAGTTCAACTTCAAAATTCCCCATAATCTATCAGTCTCAACACTGTTGGAAAGTTCAAAGTTCAAATTCTTTTTCAAGACACATGACAATCTTTTAACTGTAAACCCTTGTAAAATTGAAATAAAAAAGCAAATTTCATACTTCTAATATATAATGGTACAGAATGTACTTTACCATTCCAAAAAAAAAAATGGAGAAAAGGGAGCATAGTGAGGAAATAATAGACCAAAGCAATATCAAAAGCCATCAGGGCAAACTTTAAATTCTGCATTTCCATGTCTGATATTAAAGCATTCTTCAGCTCTCCAGCTCCTTTCAGCTTTGTTCACTGCAACACACTTCTTTCTCTTGGCCTGGTTCCACACTCTGCTCTCTTTGACAGGTATCTCATGACTCTGGCTTCTCCAGCATCTTGGGGTCTCCAGTGAAATCCAGGCTTCACATTCACAGCTTCACAGCATGGCCTCTCTGGGTCTCCATGCAGGGACACCCCTGACACACACCTGGCCTCANTGACTTTCTTTAGCTGCAGATTTCTCGTACCCTTGATTCTAAATCTAGAAGTAAGTGGCTGAAGCTGCCAAGCTCTGTCGCTCNTTGGCACTGGAACTTGCCCCCCTCTTTCAATTACATTTGCATCAGCTTTCTGTTGATTTACTTCACTGCTTAAGCTTTTCTTCAATTCCTTTTTATAATTTGGAAGCTTAAGTGGGCAGCGTCTTGCCCCCTAGTTACCACTCCCTTTATTCCATTTAGCATCAGGCTTTTCTTTAGACATTTTATCTCTTTGAGTACTGAACTTAGCTCCAATATTCTTCTTGATGCTCCTTTTATCCTCAAACTGTACATTTTTGTATATTTCCTTTCTCAGCTCACTCTTCTTCATTGTAGATCTGTATAAGAATGACCACTAATAACCACATGACTAAGTAAATATTCGGGTGTCTTGAAATCTCTTCTGCCAACACCATTAATCCAAAACTCTTCAATTTAACCTAAGGCAGAGTTTTTGGACAAGGCAGAAAGCAGCCACATTCTTCACCAAAATGTCACAAGAACAGTCTCTAGGCTACTTACTTCTCCTCTGAAATCTCTTGAGGAAGGACATCATAAACTATATTGCTACAGCACTACTNTTTTCCATGCTCTTACTCTTATCACCCATTAAGCCCTGCTAAAGTGTTTAACTTTTTCTTGTCCAAAGTACCAAAGTCCATATTCTGCCAACAAAGAACACAGTCAGTCCTGTCACAGCAATACANCAGTCCCTGGTAGCAACTTCTNTCTTAGTCACTGTTCTATTGCTGTGAAAAGACACCATGACCAAGACAACTCTTATAAAAGAAAGCATTTAATTGGAGCATCTTTACGGTTTCAGAAGTTTAGTCCATTATCATCATGGTGGGAAGCATGGTGGCAAACAGAAAGACATGGTGCTGGAGAAGTAGCTAAGAACTACATCCTGATCCATTGTCTGAGAAAGAGACTTTGGGCTTGGCATGGGTTTTTCAAACCTCCAACCTCACCTCCAGTGACATACTTCCTCCAATAAGACCACATCTTCTAATCTTTTCAAGCCGTACTATTCCCTGTTGACCAACCCTCCAAACCTATGAGCCTCTGGGTACCATTCTCCTTTAAACCACCACAATACATAAATGAACACGTGTTATGAATTACATAAATGGACTCAAGGTCAGAAATCACGCAGTCATCTCTATATATACAGAAGAAGCTTTTGACAAATCTATCATCTCGTCACAACAACCCTGAAGAAACTTGGAATAGAAGATATGCATATCAACAAAGTAAAAGGCTAGACACAACAAATCTCTCACAACATTATATCAGCTGGAGAAAATTGTGAAATTGTTTCCACTAAAATGAAGACCAAAACATGGTATCTGCTGTCTCTATTCCTATTCAATATGATGTTTGAAGATTTTTGCTGGGGCAGTANGACAAGAGAAGTAAATAAAATGATATGAATATGAAGAGCTTAATGTACCATTATTTTAATATATGATTCTACACATAAGAGACTTTAACAGCCACCAGAAGACCCTTACAACCGACAAATGGCAGGATACAAAACTAACATACATCAGTCAGCAGCTTCCAATATACCAATGACAGTAGACAGGAAAATAAATCAAGGAAATAATTTCATTGATAGTAAACTCAAAACTACCTTGGCTGAAACCTAGGTAAGGAAATGGAAGACCTCTATGATAAAAGCTACAAAAAACAACTGGAGAACAAAGTTGGAGAAGACACTAAAAGATGGAAAGCACTATCCTCAAAGATCAGAAGAATTAATGTTGTGAAAGTGGCCATCCTACCAAAAGAAATCTATAGATTTATTAATTACCAACCAAAAGTTCAGAGCCATTCTTCATAGAAACAATAAAAANTAACAAATTCATATGGTAGGAAAAAAGACTCCAGATAGCCAAAAAAATCCTGAGTAAAAAGGGTAACTGGAGTTGTTACCCTGATTTTGTTATACCTGATTTTAAGATAGACTATAGAGCAATATTAGAAAAACAGCATGGTATTTGCCTAAAAACAGACACACACATGAATGGAACAGAATAGAGGACCCAGATATAAGTAAGTACAGCTATAGCCACTGTGTTTTGACAAAGAGATCCAAAATCTTCAACAAATGGTGCTAAATCAAACTGGATGATAGCACATGTAGAAGAATGAAACCAAGTCCTTCACTCTCTGCAAGATAGACTACCTTCCAGGGAAGGCCCCACACCCAGGAATAGGTGGGCAGCATAAACTGGGCTTGAGGGCTTTTTGTTTTGTTTTGTTTTGTTTTAAAGGATTTGAATTTGGTCGGTAGGGGTTGACATCAGATCTAGGAGGAAGTGGATGTGTTGAAGATGATCAAAATACTTTGTATGAAATTCTCAAAGAATTAATAAAATTTCAGTAAAAACATTGAATTTATGTCATCCAGAATTCCATGTGGCTTGCAATANTGAGAATAATTCTACCCATCTCAGTCTATGTTGTAGTTATTGATGGTGGAGATACTTTCTGGAAGAGACTGTTCCCCAGCATGCTGTGAATCATTCGGATACCAACTCAGCTCCCTGTTAACATTTTGCATCATTTCCCATCAATTTTTAAAGGGATTTATTCTTTAGAACATATTTAGGCTTACAGCAATCGTGAATAGAAGTGAGATAAATAGAATTTGTCCTTATACTTCNGACTCTCCATGGGTACGACTGCCCCTACTGTCAACATGCCATATCTGGGTAATGCATTTTTTTCATATTTGATCAAGCTCTGTAGAGAAACCATAAGTGACGTACATAAGGGCTCACTGTCGGTGTTGAGTATTTTATATGTTTGGACAAATGTATAAATATGCATCAGCCATTATAGTAATGGGCAGAACAGTTTATTGTGCCTTAAGAATCTATGTTCTTTCTATTTTTCATCTCTTTTCTCTTAACACTTGAAAATTTTGGCAACTTCAGTCAAAGCTGCTGTAACTATCCACANACAGGTTTTTATATGAACATAATTTTTTAATTACTTTTGTTAACAAAGAGCATANTTGCTGGATCATATGGCAGAAGTGTTTCTAGTTTTGTAAGAAACTGTCAAATTGTCTTTCAAAATAGCTATAAAATTTTGCAATCCCTAAAGAGTCATTGCCAAACCAATGTCATCTACATTCTCTTCTGTGTTATCTTCTTTGGTTTAGGTCCACAACCCAACCTGTGTCTAGATTCATTTATTTGAAGGTGGCTGCCCAGTTGTTTTGGCACAAGTGGTTGAAAAAACTGTCTTTCCTAACTCTGTAAATTTGCTCATTTGTTAAAATCAGTTGACTCTGCTGGAAATGTAGCTGAGTTGTAAAACGGTTGCCCAGTATNTGAGTACATGGGTTCAGCCTGCTGTGCTGACAAAAAAGACCAGTTAACCATATTACTATGCATCTATTTCTAGGGTCTTCCATCTAGGTTCTACCTCCTAAACTTTTACCACCTTCTGTGCTTTAGAGAAGAATATATTCTGTTATAATACAATCTCTCCTTTTCCCCCTTATCTTACTGTCTTAGTTAGGTTTTTGTGTTTGTTTGTTTGTGTTTTTGAGACAGGGTCTCTCTATGTAGTCCTGGTTGTTCTGGGGCTCAGTTATGTAGACCAAGCTAGCCTTGAACTCAAGGAAACCAACCTGCCTCTGCCTCCAGAGTATTAGGATTAAAGGTGTGTGCCACCATGGCTACCTCTTAGTTAGGTTTCTACTACTTTGAAAAAACACCATGACCAAAAAGTATGTGGGGAGGAAAAAGTTCATTTCAGCTTATATTNTATGGTCNGTTATGATGGTTCAATAAGAATATTCACTAAAGACTCATATGTTTGAATACTTGGTCATTGTCCCCAGGTGGGGNAACTCTTTGGGAAAGATTAGGAAGTATGGTNTTGTTGGAGGAGGTGTGTCACTGAGGGTGGGTTTTAGGTTTCAAAAGTCCATCCCATTCGCCATTCCAAATTAGCTCTCTTTGCCTGGTGGTTGTATCTTAATATGTTTTAACTACTGCTCCAGCATAACTCCCCCCTGCCTGCCAGACTGACTCTCTGAAACTATAAGCCCCCAATAAACTCTTTCTTCTGTAAGTTTCTTTGATCATGATGTCTCATCACAGAAACAGAAAAGTAACTAAGACATCTATTTTTTTATTATTAAGAAATTTTCTGTTCATTTTATATACTAACCACAGATGCCCCTCTCCTCCCTCCTCCCGCACCCCCAGCCTTCTCCCCAACCCATCCCCCATTCCCACCTCCTCCAAGGCAAGGATTCCCATGGGGAATCAGCAGAGCCTGGTACATTCAGTTGAGGAAGGTCCAAGCCCCTCCCCCTGAACCAAGGTTGTGTAATGTGTCTAGCCATAGGTACTGGGCTCCAAAAAGCCCACTCATGCACCAGGACAAATCCTGATCCCACTGCTAGGGGCCCCTTAAACAGGTCAAGCTAAACAACTGTCTCGCCTATGCAGAGGGCCTAGTTACAGAAGGAAATCAGGACAGGAACTCAGGGCAAGAACAATGGAGTCAGAAAATGAAAGAGAGGCCATGGAAAAAACCCGTTTNCTGTCTTCTGGACCCCTGACTTGCTTAGTTCTATATTATATACCCCAGGACCACCTGCCCATGGATAGCAGCACCTACAATGGACTGAGCCTTCCCACATGAATCATTAATCAAGAAAATTCCCCATAAGCTTTCCTATAGGCCATTCTTATGACTAAGCCCTAAAAAGCCTGAGGGCCAGCTGGCCCAAACCAGTAATGAGAGCATAAACATAAGATAACTTCTTGAGAGCCAACCTAGGTCTGCCTAGGGGCCTTAGCAACAGCAGCTGAGCCCTGATCTGAGATGACCTGGACCCATGAGAGGCAGCCATGTCATACCAGCAGATGTATATTCATCAGACCTTCCCTGGGGGGTGGGGTGGAGGGTATATAAGGCTTGCCTCTTCCTGAATAAACCAAGCTTGTTGTTTTGACATNCTTCCAGANTCTGAGTCAGTTGNCTCTGTGCCTACTNGCCTCCTACCCCAAAGGGANCCTCACAGACCCTGCCACACTTATGGTTGCATCTTCTCAGTTGAGATTCTCCTTAGATGACTCTAGCTTGTGTCAAGCTGACCGGAAAGCTAATAAACACAACTACTCTTCACCAAATATTCCAATTAATTGTAATTTTTACCAGTTTAAATATATCTAGAGAGGATATGCTGTGATTCAAAGGAATTATATGGCATTTAAAAGTGCCTGCTACCCTTGTTTCCTTTACCTGCTGGGTAAAGGAAATAGATGCACTTTTTAACAGCTTCTCTAGTGTGACTAATTAACACTAATTTCAACTCTAGGTTTTTCTTCCTTCCTGCCATTGT
>LZPO01008384.1:9069-20934 GCA_001675575.1 Neotoma lepida | reverse complement strand
TATAGAGTGTAGAATTATATGGGAAGCAGATCTCTGGACATGTAAGTGGGGGATTATCTTGATTATATTAATGAATTGAGAAGACCTATCTTAATTGTGGATGGGACCATTTCATAGTAGTCCTGNATTTTGTTAGTAGAGAAACAGATTGAGTAGAGTCATGCATTNAATCAGTGCCNTCTGTTTCTTGACTGTGAATGCAAANTNATTAGCNGCTTCAAGCTCTGGCTGCAGTAAGTTCTCTACCATGATAGACTGTATCCTGGAATTGTGAGCTCAAACCAACCATTTCTCTCTTAAGTTGCTTTGGCAGAGTGTGTTATTATGGCAGCCAAAAGATGCTAAGATCGCGTTAGAAACTAAAACACTGAAGTGGAGTTTTACTCTAGGAAAAATTGATCATTACGCATCTAAATTTGAAACATTTTCATTCTAGTAAGGACTCACTGGAGTCTTTTCACATCCTGACTAAATAATCCAAACACAGAACACTATGTCTTCCTCATATTTTAGCAGTGATTTTACCAATTGATCTAAAAAATTGTCATAATCTTAAATGCAGCTTAACTTCAGTTTAGTTTTTTCTTATTGTGAGAAAATACTAAAGCAGAAAGTATTAAGGGGGAAATAATTTCTTCACATATNCCCACCATTATCAGCGAACATTTATTGCTGTCATTATTGTGTACAAAGCAACTCAGACTCTGGAGTAGAATGTAGAAAACACCTCTCCCTGGAAAGTTAACGTTGGGATGATTTAAATAAAACAGAAGCTATTTGTATGGACTAACTTTTGGTAGATTTAATTAAAATTTTGGAAAAAAAACTATTTAAGGACAAAGAAAATGACACATTAATTGTTTAAAACCCTAGTGGGGTATCTAAAGACATGATAGGATTTGACAACATAAAATTACATATAAGTAATCATGATAAAAATAGAACTGTAAATATGGAGGATTTTTAATGGCAGGTGGAAAAANATGCACAGTGTTATCTTGGTTGAAGTAAGATTGGCCATTGTTTATTCTCAGTTGCTATAATGTTGAATTATTACTCAGATTNGAAAATAAAAGGTATGTCCTGCTGAGATATGGCCTCAATCATCNAGGGGCCTGGCTGATAACTTGATTGCAGGTGGAGAGTACATTTACATGTGGAATGCTAACAGATATCCTTGGCTTCTGTGGTAAGAGTGAAATTAATAGCATGGACAATATGAATTTCTCTCCAAGCATTTCCCTCTATGCTGGCATTTCTATTGAATGAGATATTGACAGGGTGGCCAATTCTATCCTCTCTATCAGACACTTGAAACATTAGATGAAGAATCATATCCCTAGTGCATTTCTCCCTCATTTCCAGCTCATTTAGTTTCCATCTACAAATCCATTTGGTGCCTCTATTACACAGTGAATGATTTTCCAATTTAAACCATATTCATTCATATTTTACTGTTTTGTTTTGTTCCAAAAGAAATATTCTTTAGAATAAGACTTAATGATCACTGCTAATTAAAATTTTACAAAAATTCCACTTAATTCTTTTGAAGTTTACATTTGCTTAGGGAATCAGGGATTTTGTAATTTGGTAAAATTCTTGAAGAAACATGATTTCAATCATTATAGAGAGGGATAATATTCAAGTCTGTCCTTGATACAAAGGTTGGGATCTTAGGTCTTTGAACAGCTAAACCAGAANGCTAATGAACTGAGATGATGGTCTGTTTCTTTGCATAATTATATTTGCTTGGGGTCTTATTACTATGATGTACTAACTTGGGTCCTAAGATTCATATATTAAAGACCGGAGCCCCAATGTGATAGTGTTTAGAGATTGAATCACTGGGAGATAATTAGGTTTAGAGAAGTTCATGAGGGTGGACATACGATTTAAGAAGAGACAACAAAAGCTTTCATCCTCTCCATTTTCTAGCCATGTGAGGACATAGCCAGAAGGTGGCCACTGTTTATGTGGATCATCTGTTTGTATACAGCTACACTTTAGAACTAGTTANCAAAAAGCTGATTTCTTAATAGTCTTCAGTGTCTTTTACATCTCTTTATTCTACCTGAGGAGCTATTTAGATAGTATTACCACCTAATAGGACAACTGAAAAATTATGCATGTACCATTTTAAATTTCAGCCCCATAGATAGTTCAAGATGAAATGAATCTTATTTAAAGGTTAATTTAGTATTTATGTGTATGTGTACATATGAAGGTATGTGTACATGTGTATGCTGGTGCCCTTTGAGGACAGACAAGAGCATCAGATTTTATGGAGCTGGTATTATGACTTGTTGTAAGCCACCCAGTGTGTGTNCTGGGAACGGAATGCTGGTCCTCTGGAAGAGCAACAAGTATTCTTAACTGCTGAGCTCCTGATCCATCTCTCCAGCTCCAAATATGGAAACTTAAAGACAACCTCGTAATTAGCCAAATGACTGAGCTTAACCAATGAAATAAGATCTGTTCATTTTTACTTATAATTACCTTATTATTGTCAGCCATCTAATAGAAAATTACATATATATATCACACTCATACATACATACATGCATATAAATATATACATATAAATCATATCCACCAATCCACACACACACACACACACACACACACACGCACACACTATTTAGCACATTTGTGACAATTGATGACTCAATATTGCGTACTCGGGCCCTGGTTTTCTAGTCCTGATTTTGTGCTATCCGTCTCTAATCCTCTTCTTTATACCATATAGTTTCTTACTTTTGTCAACTTTTAGTACATAGGAAATATATACTAAAATATGTACTTGTAGGAAATATCAGCTTTGGCTTGTTTTTTCAGACACTAGTAGCCAGCCACATGTTTGGGTACCTGTAGCAGTGTGGTGGAGTTGTCGCCTTGCCTTCTTAGTTCTGATGACTCCTGTCAATCCAAGAGCAAATGCAGGCCATTATCAGAATCTTCCTCCTTATTAAAGTCCCTGACCTACTCCTGGAGCCTGTTGCCTAGGAACACTTTCTATATACTCTGGAGGTTTTAATCTCTANTCTGTGAACTCTCTNACTGTTGCTGTGCCTGGGGGTGTAGGGGGGAGAGTCTATAGGATTTGGAGAAGAAAAGGGCAAGTTCTGGGGTTGACAGTAATCAAGGAAAAGTCTGTTTTGGTATGCAGACTTTATGACACTCCTTTTACATAGAAAATAAGTTTCTTGATTTAGTGACCCCATTACTTTCTCTTTTTATTTATGTTCAGCTTAGAGTACATATGCCCTGCTTTCAAATGTATCATCTTATTTGATTTCTCTAGCATCAAGGTAAGTTAAGATGCCAGAGAGTCTACATTTTTACATTTACAGATGAGGACAGTCAGGTACAGACTAAATATACCCTCAACAACATAAATANACAACATAATAACAGCAAAAACAACAGCAGTGTCAGCTCTCTTTAGTGTCCAACCATAAATGCAATTTCCTGGAGCTGTAGCCAAAAGCAGGTGATTTTCTGAAAAGGGGAATATGGAGATTCAGATTTTAGAAATTTATTGACTGTTGTGAGGTGTGTTTTCAGCAGTGTTTCTGACCACGAAGCGGCTAGTCCAGCCCTGATTGCCTGCTTCTGACTTTCCTCATCTCTGTTTATTTCACCTCTTCCTCACACCATTTTTACCTATTTTTTCTTGCTGTTGCTTTTCCTCCATATTTTTTTGCTTTCCTCAGATATCATTTTGAACCTGCAGAAGTATTCTTTGAGTTTTTAGAGAGCCAGAAGTTCCCATTTGTTCCTNCCCTTGCACTTATTTACATGACGTGCTCAGAAGACATCTGGAGTGCATCGATAAGACCTTGGGATAATTTTTCAGTGGTGGCAACTGTGCCATTTTGAGCCTCCTTAGCATCTAGCAAGTCTTCACGTGGACGTATGTGCTTGTTCATGCTCAAAGGGGAGAAGAAAAAGAGCAGCAATTGGGGTTTATACTCTTCAACAATAGCATCATAAATGAAGAAAATGAGGACAAATAAAGGTGACAATCATAAAACAACATAAAGCACTCATAAACATATCCTTATCATTACTGTATTATGCATAAAATATTAAGTAGTTAAAATATATTTAGAATGGAATGGAATGTCAATCATTTTTACTCTGTTAAAAAGAAATACAATTTTTACTTACTTAGTCTATTCATTGATTCAGTAAAGTGAGTTGCTAGCCTATGAAAGTCATTTTGATGGATACTAGGGATGTTACATTGAGTGACAAACAGATACAGCTTTTGCATTTATAGTGTGTGAACTACTGGGATAGAAAGAGAATTAAGAATAGCAGTATGATAGAATTCTTCAGATTGTGCTGTGGTTTGTAGTTTGAATGCCCCGCCCCAACAAGGGCTCATATCGTGGAGACTTAGTCACCCATGGAGNACTATTAGTAGATTGGGAAGCTTCTAAAATATGACTTCATTTTTAGTCAGTGGGGTCATTGGGATATATCCTTAAGAGGTTACTGACTGATTCCTTCTCTCCTGGCTGCTTCCTGGCCACCACAAGGGAAGCAGTTCCCCTTTTGATGTGCTCCTATCATGATGTTCTGAACTGCACCAAGTCCAAAGCAACAGAGCCAAGTGACAATGGACTGAAAGCTCAGAAGATGTGNACTCTCTATTTCCTCCTTTAAAACTGATTGTCTCAGTATTCTTAACAGTGAAGCAAANCTGACCAACTTGGTGATGACACAAGCAGGAGAGAGGTAGGAATACNGAGTACCCGTTACTTAAATAAAAAGGTTAATTCTTAGGTTTGGTNTGTGTAGGCAACTCAGGAGCTTCCACCCTCTAGTTCCTGCTTTAGCATTCCTTTTGGAGAGCTGATTCTCATGCAGGCTTCATCGTCTCTTGGACAAAAGTGGCTCCTTTTAATTTTAGGCTTATATGCATCTTAAAATGTATGATATGATTTTTTAAAAAATATTTATTAGTTTTGTTTTATGTGTATGAGTGTTTTGTCTATATGTGTAATTGTATATGTATGTATATGTCTATGTCTAAGTGCACCACATGCATGCAGTAGGCCAGAAGAGACTGTCATATTTCCTAGAACTGGAGTATCAGCCACTANGTGAGTCCTAGAAACTGAACCCTGATCCTCTATAAAAGCAGCAGGTGCTCTTAATCTTTGAACCATCTTTCTAGCCCCATGATCTCAGTTTTTGCAGTTAGTATGACTTCTTCATGGGTTTGGTATGGCTTGTGATAACTGGACAGATTTTCAGCTCTATGATGGCTATAGGTGAATTTTTGTCCCCATGTAAGTCAATTCAAATGTGTTTTCTTAAAAAAAAGTTTCAAGGGAGGAAGAAGTGGTGGTAGACAAAAAAAATTAAAAAGTGATGCTTACTACAAATTCTATTGAAAAACATAGAAATTATTCATTTGAAGGAAAAGACTACAATTGTATATAATCAAATCAGAAGAGTAAATAAAAACCATGACATTACCAGTCCATACGAAAACAACACAAATTCAAACTATCTACTCACAGAACTTGACAAACTAGTTTCCTGATTTATATGGGAGATAAAAGGGCCAAGGAAAGTAAAAAAAACTACAGACAAAGGAAAAGGGAGGAAGATCTACCTTACTGTGTATCAAGGCAGAGATGAAGACCCTGTGTTGTTAGGACAGTTAAGACACATTGAATAAAGAAGAGAATAATTACAAGGGTAGATATAGACTATAATATTCAGCAGTTGGTGTTTGACAGAGGTGGGGATCCAGAGAGAATGAAACTGTGTTTTTCAAAGGGACCCTGAGCTGGTGAAGCCTATGGGAACACAGTACTGACTCATAGCTGCACCATACTGAAAATTGTCCCCAGTGAATTNAAAACAGAAATATCACAAAGTTGTAAAGCATCTACAAGACATGTCTTGCTATGTTAGAATTTGAAATGATTTCATTAGAATAAGTTTTATGAAGTGAAATTAAAAGTATGGACATATTTATTATATAGAATACACTTCTGTTCTGAAAACCACCCTGGAGAGCCCGAAAATTTGTAAGAGTGGAAAATATAATATCTGATAATGTACTCGAATCAAGACTCTGGTTTTGTGGGTATTTTTGTGTGTATGTGTCAGTTATTTTATTTTATTTTTTGAGAGAGAGAGANAGAGACAGAGGTAAAGTTGTGTGGACAGAGAGATGAAGAGGATCTGGAAGGAATTGGGGGGAGAGGAAAATGTGACCAAAATATATTGTATGTTTTTTTTTTCAATAAAAAGATCATTTAAATAGTTCTATTAGTTAATATACAAATACAAATGTAGTGAATCTTTCTCTGTCCCACCAGCCAGTTCTCAAATAACTATGTGGAGACTTAATATTAATTAGGAAAGCTTGACCAATAGCTTAGGCTTGTTTCTAACTAGCTCTTATAACTTAAATTAACCAATTTCTATTAATTTGTGTGCTACCATGTGGCTCATGGCTTACTACCTCATCTCCTGCATGTCATGCTTCTATCATGTCTCCTTGTGACTCTTCCTTTCTTCTTCCCAGCACCCTTTGTTCCTGGAAATACTGCCTAGCTATTGGTCATTTAGCATTTTATTAAACCAATCACAGTGACATATCTTCACACAGTGTGAAGGAACATTTCGCAACATACAAATATCACATCATCATAGACAGAGACACTCCTACTGTCCATAGTCAACTATAGCACTAAACTGTGGATAACTGCATCCTCTGTATATTGAGAAGCAGTGATGATCTAAACACCCAGGCAAAGCATTCACAAAATGCTTTGTGAGAGAAGGCAAACACCAAGACATACACATGGAAGTGACATCAAATGCTACAGGAAGTCCTCCTGATGGAGGACCCCAAATAAGCTTTGAAAGTAGCCTTTAGTGCAGAGGAGGCAGATCATCTGGAATCCCAGGGAAGGAAGGGCTACACNATGTGCTTGCTGATATACCTCTGAGACAGGATGCTAGATTCCTATATACTTCATTAAAGGTAACCAGATCATTAAAAAGATTACAAGCCACACAATGAAGGAACCATTATACAAAGAGTTAGTATATGTAATAATGGGAGAATGGATACTCTGAAAATTGAAAATAAAAAATAATCTGGTTATTTAGCTCAGCAGAAGAGTACCTCTTTGGCAGCCATTCAGTTCTTGGTTAGATTTCTACCAGCACTAACACACACACACACACACACACACACACACACACACACACACACACACACTAGAGACAACCTAAGTGTATATATGGTAAGTCTTATATTATTTAAGGAATAAAAATGCAATTGAAGCAATTAATTAAAAACTTAGAAGGAAAAACAGCTGGCCTTGTTCATTAATATTGTCAACCTGATAGAATGGCAGAAAGATGGTTAGACACAGCCATAAAGAAATAGTGGATTGAGGTACATAAAGAAATCTAGGTGTTGTACAGGCATAGCCAAGTGTAACACATTAGAATCCCAGGAAGAGAAAGTAGAGGGTAGAGCAGAGACAACTCAGAGGTACTGGATAAAGAATATTTTTTTAAAGAAAATGACAAGAATCAGAACTGAAGATACTCATTGATTCTCCAGCTGGATAAATGAAACAGATCCCATATAGCCACAGTATGAACACACAGAACATTTGGAACAGGAGAAACTTTAATACAAGCAGAGAGANAAGACAATTATTGAAAAAGACTGACAGTTGTGCTGGTAGCACACATTTGTCTCAGAGCATGAAGACTATGTTTAGAAGCTATAACCTAAAATTCAAAACTCTGCCAGACTTCCATTTGTAAGTGAAGTTTAAGGAAAAGGATAAGCAGATCCTGGGCTANTTTCATGTTTATCTCAAACCAGTGNTGNAAGTGCTGCTAGAGGATGCATATGGAGAATCTGGATCTCNCATTTAGAAACAATAGAAACAAGAAGGGTATTCAGAAAGCACGTAAGTGAGCTGATGAAGGTGTGAAGAATTCTAGGTAACCACTGACTATGACAGTCAGTAATAACAGGACTCTTACAGCAACAATAACATAGAAATGACCACTTCCCCCCTTTTATCAACGTATCTTTACTTACAAGTGTTCATTGCAATGAGTCTGGTTTGAGGCCTCTGGTTTCTGCTACACTTTCAATGCTGGACCCTCACTGGAACTNGTCTTGGTTATCCTGCTGTTGTCCTGTGTTATGGAAATCCTACAGTGTTGTGTCTGCAGGACCAGCCCCTTCATGTACTCCAGCAGATCACAGATGGGGTGGATGTTGGGGTTGGCCAACACATAACCATGGTTCTGGGTCTGGATAGTTGCAGTTTCCTGATTGCTGCAGCTGACAAGGGGCTGGGACAGCTCTCCTGCTCTTATGACCTCAGGGCCAGCTCTCCCACCTGCTTTAGGCACTGATGGGTAGGGTTTGGAGCTGAGGAACTGGGGGAGGTCATCTCTCTCCCACCCATGCTGCCACATGACAGATGAGTAATGGAGATAGCTCCCCATGCTCACAACTTCGGAGCTGGCTTACTCTTACTTCTGCCAGTGGGGTTGGCTCTACAATATGGCCACTTTTAAGAATGAATATTTTAAAAATATATGAATGAAACATAAACATATAAATTTCCATTTAATATCAAAATGTAGGCTGGTGAGATGGTTCAATGGGCAAGAGTCAGAGTACTTGCTGTTCAAGCATGGGGGACATAGGTACGGATCTTTTGATCCATGCAAAAAACTGGGGGTGGCTATGGGGCCGTTACTTAGACACTGAGGGTAAGGTAGCTGAGATAGGAGAATCATTGAANCTTACTGAGCTGAAATATGATCTTCAAGTGCACTGGCACACAACAAAGGAATACGCACACACACACACACACACACACATATACACATACTGAGTTAAATATCAAAATGTGGTTATTTNCCAACCCAATGCGCAGTCTAGCTAGGATAGTATTAAGCCAGAGGAAAGTGCTTTTTATTACAATATGATTGTAAACAGTAAAATGATTTCACTAATAAAAAAGTGAGATGCCATCAAGAGTTATCAGAAAATGAGAGAAGGTATAAGCAAAAAATGTACAGAATTAAAAATTGATCATACATATACACATTCTGAAAATTTCAAAAATAATAAAATACTGAGTAGAGTTCTTCTGAAATTTGATAAAAAATTAAATACAGAAAAATTCAATTACAAAATTTTTTCAATAACAAAGAGAAAACATAATCTAATACCATTTTTNGTAAAGCTTNAATATGANATTTAATATGAAATAATTAAGAATTATACACATAACAATTTGTATAAACTACTCCAAAGTTTGAAACCTCCTCAACAGTGGGTGCTGTCAAATGTTCAAGGAAAGAAAAGGGAACAATGCATTGTGATTTGCATTTGCTTATCCACAGGGCATGAGTCTTGCCAAGGTCAATTTCCAGCTAGCAATAGGAAGTCACAGAGTTGGATTTGGGAGGAAATGTGTTCTTTGAATGTCCTGTGAGTCCGNAGGAGCCAGCCCTAGTACATCAGTGCCTGTGTTTCTATTGTAGTTTTCATCTGAAATGTTCATCAAAGGCCCAAGTGCTAAAGGTTTGGTCACCTGCCAGAGCATTACTGGGATCTGTTGGATCCTTTAAAAAGTGGAGCCCGTGAGAAGGAAGTTAGGTTACTGGGAGCATACCCTGGGGCCCTTCCAATCTTTTTGCTTCCTGACCACGGTGAGGGGAATATGTTGGTCCAAATCATGGGCCCTGCTATTATAGATAGCACAGGACAAAAGCAACACAGCCAAGCAANTATAGACTAAAACATGAAAATGATGGGCATCTTCCTTCCTGATAAGCTGATTTTCTCACGTATTATTGTCACAACAGTAGAAAGGTGACAAACACACCTGTCTTTTAGGGTAGAAGGGTAGTCTTGAGGCTGAGAGATGAATGACATCTTTGTATTTGCTGTCTTTTTAGTTTTGTGCCTACAAGTTTATACTAGTTATGGAGTAAATACAATATATTAACATACATTCTTAATTGAAATAGTTGGCTTTTTTTCTATACTACTAAAGTATAAGGAATAATTACATAGTAATTCCAAGACTGGGTTGTCAGCAGCCAAGAGGACAATTAATTTCCTTAAGGAGGGAAATCGTATAGGTTCAGAAAACTCTAGTTTAATAAGCAGCCAAGGACAATATTGATAAGAACCACCTACAAAGGACAAGGGTAAAGGTACTATCAACTTTGTTTGGGATTCTTTTATCTTTAATAACACCAATTGAAGCCTTATCCAAAAATTGATCTTCCCTGTGATTTCCAGTTCTGCTGGGGGATTATTAAGCCAAAGTGCAGACACAAGGACCAAAGACAAAACAGCACACGCTTGAACTTTGATATGGGGCTGCTTCCCCTGTAGTTTCAAGTGGCAAGTGCAGTGACACCAGGCTGAAAAACCATGTGTCAGAGGCAGGAAGAAAGGCAGAAGAAAGCTATGCTACAGCCAAGAGATGCAGAGAAAATTCTGGAGCACATCAGCAGCATTTCAGCCTAAGGATTCTTTCTTCACATCTCCTAGACATTAATATTTCAGGGTTGAATCTATACTATCCTNAAATTAACTATTTCCATCCTTTATACATAAATAGTTTGGTAAGTAGAAAGGCATATCACCCGCATTTCTAGTTTATCTTTTACTGAAAACGTAGTGTGAAAAATATTTTCTCATTTTACCTTGTATACTTAGCTAAGTCAGGTACTTAGAAAAGAGTTATTCCAGATGCTTAAGTGGATTTTTTAAACCTAATCTAAAGCTTTTAATAGATTAATGGCATCTCTCATCTATGGTTAAGAAAAAAATATCTTTAATATAAGGAGACTTGAGATAATTCAAAGCCATCATTGGGCACATATTTTAATTTTAGGTATTTACTGACTCTGTCTTTCATTTGGACTGAGAAGGAGACAACAAGATGGAAGCTTGTTCACAAATATGCTCTCCACTTCAGATTGGGCTCCAAGCTTTAAGTGTGAGTTCCTAGAATATCTTTGGGTTTGAGGCACCAGAAGCTGTTTAGAGAGGATCAAACTTTTTTCTAAGTGGTGTAGAGCTTGCAATTTGACAATGAATTGGGGAAAAATCAAATCAGAGACTTCTGATTTTATGTATTTTCCCAATGCCTCCAAAATAGAGTTGAGACATAAGACAATGAAAAATAGAACACATTTTGTTCAAATCTTTAAAATAAACCATCAGATGGAAAGATGATTATGAAAGTTTTGAGAAAAATAAATTCAGAAAACATTGGTTTACATTGTGTTGAGAATGTAAAAACACTATAAAATGTTAAAGATGGATTTTAGTAGTCATAGAGGAGATATGGTCTTCCTCCTCCTCTTCCTCTTGTTCTGTCTTAGTTCTCTTTTTGCTTTTCCTCTACTTCTTCTACCGCCTCCTCTTCCCCCTCCACCCCTTTCTTCTGCTCTTCCCCCCTTTCTTCCTCTCCCTGTCCTCCTCTTCCTCCTCTTCCTTTTCTTCATCTTCATAGTTTTATTTGAGTCAGAGTCTTACTGTCCAGGGTGACCTCTGATTCACTGTCCTCTTCAGTCTCCAAGTGCTGAGATTATAAGCATATGCCACAATTTGCCAACTGATTTATGTGTACTCAAAAAGTAATACTTTCAATGTTTTGTAGTCACTCACAGACATGTAGTATTAGGAAATTTGAATTGCACAGTACATCTATTTCCAAGTAAGGTAGGATAAGGCAACATCTGATTTCTTGTTTCAGTGTTTATAAGCAAGTGACTTTGTGAGTTGTATTTAGTGCTATGCTTTTTTCTGTTGTGTTTGTTTGT
>LZPO01008383.1:30136-70200 GCA_001675575.1 Neotoma lepida | reverse complement strand
ATAGAAAAGTGGTTAATGAGGGTCTTATTTAGAATGTGAAGTGACTGTGTTTCCCTGCTTGGAGCCTCTGTGTGCCCCAGGCATCCTGAAAGTTGGGGGTGGGGAGGTGGAGATCTTTGAGATACAGACTCAGGTGGAGAAAGCACTCAAAGGCCAATACTTGGCTTTAACTGGCAGCATCTTCCCGACTCCCACTCCTTCCACTGATAGGAGGATCCCCTCAGGTTAAGCCTTATAAACGCTGTTTCTGACTAAAAGGCACATATTTTCTATGTGTGTTTGTTTCCTCCATTTCTTTATTTTTTTTTGTGTGTGTGAACATCTAGCCTGGAAAATATTTTCATATGTGTGGGGCCAAATTCATGCCTCAATTTCTGATTTATAAGACTTTCCTCTCACGTGGATGGATACAGCCAGTGTGAGGACTTGTAGCATCTTCCAGGTTGGGAATGGTGTTTCCATAGAAACACTATTAGATGAAAAGTGCCCTGCGGGTCCTCCACTCTACGCATGGAGCAAATGGAATTGGACTGGGAATTGATTGCTCTAGAAGAGACAGATGTTGTCCATTGGTTCTGATCTTGATAACAAGGTCCATTGGAGGATCTCAGAGTCATAGTCTTGCTAACGGTTCTGGAAGAACCGCTCTCTAAACACTGCAATTAATTATTGCAATGGGAAAGTTCTAATTGATGTCCCTGTGGCTTGTTCTGTTGATGAAGGTGAGAGAGGGGTCAGCAGGCAGGTCGGTATCCACACAGGGAGCTATGGGTGACATTTGCTTTTCTCCTCACATTTTTATTTCTTAGCANTGACTATTCTTAGCCTGTCTTGCTAGCTCTGAAAGAAGTAGGGCAGTTTTTAGAAGGCAGAGAGGCAGGTCATCTGTATTTGTGAAAGCTTGCTTGAGATGTCAGTCAGGGTAATACAAAGAACTGCAGCAAGGTGGTCTAAACCAACCTCAGACCACTTACATTCTTATGTGCCTGGCCAAAGGAATTGGTTTGTAGTTATAGCAGTTAGATAGGATGTGTGGGTGCACGTGTGTATGTGTGTGTGTGTGTGTGTGTGTGTGTGTGTGTGTGTGTGTGTGTGTCTATCTGTCTGTCTGTCTGTCTGTGATGCTGGGGTGAAATCCAGGGCCTTGCTTTGGGGTAAGCCAGCCCCCTACTACTGAGTCATATCTGTAACCCAGAATTTTAATTTTCTTTTTATAACTTGCAGCAATCCTCCTGCCTCAGCCTCCCAAGTGCTAGGATTACAGATATGAACCATCAAGTATTATCTGCAGATATTAAATTGCTATACTTCAACACTAGTAGGGAGGAGTGAGAGCTTTTCCTTTCAGATATCCATGGGCCACATTTAAAATAAAGTCTTTTCAACACAGAAGAGCATCTTTGTGGGCATGCCTTTCTCCCTTGGACTTGCCCTTGCTCTGACTAGAACTAGGTTCTGCGGGCACTATCTCNGGCTCAGCCAGCAAATCTCAAGAGATGGCTGCTGTTTTAAAGGTGTCATATTCCACCTCTGATTACATAAGAACCCTGACTGCTTCTCATCCGAGTGGGAATCATCTGTCTCAGGAGGAAAATGGAATGGATTATTTAACTGTTGGAGGAATGGGAATGCCCTAATTATTCTGCGGTATGCATCATATAAACTCTGTTCAGTCATGAAGATAGAATGGGGGGCTAACAGATTCTGGGGCAACTGCCTTCTTTTTCTTAGGTAGTTATTGAAATCCTAATGGATGGGTGATGAATTTTCTTAGGTCAGGTACACTGAAAAGGCTACAGCTGGAGTTCTTCACCCAGAAGAATTGGAGTTAATACTAATGATCATTGTGAATTAGAAGATCAAAGGGGAAGCATAGTCCCGTCTTCAAGTTCTTGCCCCAGAGGCCATTAGTGACCTGGCAGAGCCCTCTCCCCGCCTCTCCCCACCTCTTCCCATTGCCTGTTCTTTCTTGCCCACTCCTAGGCGCACCCCTTTGACCTGGGGTAATTATGGTCCGTTGATGAGGAGACAGAAAAGGAAAAACAATCCAAAGTGAAAAACCGAAGTGCAACTTCATAACAGGTACACAGGACTCAAATAGGAGGGTGTCCTGTGCTCATTTCCAGCTGCGACTGGGACATTTGTTGTCAGACGGTTCACTGATTTCACTGATGCTTGGTCCCTTCTCTGTGGGACTTTTTGTAGGGTCTAGCTAGCAACATTTCTAAAATTTCCTTTTATTTCCAAAGCTAAGAAAGGAATACATGATGTTTGGTTTCTTGGCAAACACTTTTTCTTCCTGGATTCTAGGAATCAAACCCAGGGCCTGCACTTGCCAGGAAAGTGCTCTACCACTGAGCCATGCCCCCAACCCCTCTGATGTACTGTTAATTGGGGCTAATTAGATAAAGATTTAGTTTAAATCAACTGTCCACGTGAGCTCATGTTGTTAGGCTGCTTGTGGCTATGCACATGATTGAACTCTAGCCATCGTTTAGACTTCAAAGCCCACGTCAGCAGTGTGGCTGCCTTTTATTCCAATTAATGACAGTATGTTTTCTAAAATAAAATATCAAACTTGGTCAAAGTATATGCTTGCAACCACTCCTCCTCAACTTAGCTTTTAGAGAAATTAATTGTAAATTGGGATACCACATGTCCATGTGTAAATTCATCTTTTTTTTTCTTCTAAATTACTCAATCTAGTCTTTAGGAATTCTGTTTTATGTAAGACCAACTCGTTAGTTTCTCAGGGCCTGAGAGTCCTAGAAGCCAACAGTGGTTGCAGAATCCATAATCCAAGGACTTTAGTGTTCCACAGACAGGGGCAAGAGCACTGAAAGTTTGAGAGGAGCCTGGATTACTAGAGAATATGGGTCATCCTGGGCTACATAGGGAGACCCTGTTTCAAAGAAGTCTGACCAACCAAGAAACAAAGCAAACAGAAAAGATAGGATTCCTGGAAGGTATTCATCCCAAAGAATGGAGGTTCAGCTAAGGGAAATATTGATTGGTTTTACTTTCCAAAGGTAACTTTGGTTATGCTTTGCTTTAGATTACTTTAGGTTGTTTTGAGAGAAGTAAAACTATATGTCACAGAATTAGAATATGCTGCGTTTGACATAACTGGTAACATCCTCTTCATACTTCAGTCTGTGACTATGACTGTACATAGATGTTTATTTTTATAATATAGTTGTATGTGCACTTTTCTGCAGGACAAAATCTCAAACCCTTGCCATACTACCAGTCATGAGGAAAAGTGACCCATTTTGCTTCTTTCAGTCTCCTAAATAATCAGGTTGTTACCTATTTTCTCCATTTCTATTTATGTCAACCTGTTCACATCTATTGCTGTGAATAAAGACCACAACCCAAAAGCAACCTGGATAGGAAAAGGTTTATTCTAGAACCAGTTCCTTGTAGAGGGAAGTCAAGGCAGGAACCTGGAGGCAGGAGCTGAAGCAGAGGCCACTAAGGAGTGCTGCTTCCTGCCTTGTTCCTGGGTTTATGTTTAGTTACCTTTCTAACCCAGCTCAGGCCTACCTGTATAAGGGTGGTACCACCTACAGTGGCCTGGGCCATCCTACATTCATTAGCAATCAAGGAAATATCTGCAGATGTGCCCACAGGCCAACCTGATGGAGGCTGTTGTTCAACTGAGATTTCCTCCTCCCAGGTGTATGAAGTTGGCATCCAATATTAGCTGTCACACAGACTGTGCCAGTAGCCAACCAAATTGTGGAAACCATATTATAAAGGCTTATTTCTTGGGTCAAAAGCCCTCTTGATCATGATGCAAGCTTACTAGGGTTACATCGAATGACTTGAGGTTGCAAACTTTATTTTACTGATGCTCCAATACAGTATGTAATGGTTGTTTAGCTTTCTGCCAAAATGATTGCTTTTAATACGGGCATCTCNGAGCACAGGGGCTCAGGCCTAGTCTCAGTGTCAAGCACACAGTAGAGCCAGAGATGGTGGCTCATGCCTGCAATCCCAGTAGCCGGAGGCTGAGGCAGGAGGATAGAGGATTTGAGGCCAGCCTGAATGAGCTGCACAGCCAGACCAGCTGTCAAAAAAGTCATCTACTGGGGGAGGATCTCAGTGGTAAGGAATCTGCTGGGCATAGATAAGGACCTAGGTTCAACCCTCAGATTTTCAAAAACACAAAGTCCCAAATCCGCACAATAGCAGCAACCCTCCCCCATTCCCAAACTCCTACCAGAACCTCAAAGCAACACCCAGCCAAACAGGGAAGAGATTCTGAAGAGCTCCGATGGAATCCTCAGACTCCCTTCTGGTAGGCCAGTGGAGAACCTCTGGGGACTGGAGGGGTTATGCCATGAAACCTTCTGACATTTCAAAGCCCCTTCAGCCCTCGCTTTCTGGAAGTACAACTCAATGCCCTCACTCAGCAATTACTGCCCAGTGGCCGTGGCCTCCAAAATAAAATGTATTATCTAAAGACAGGCGTTATATAACTTGGTGTGCATAAGTTAGTTGACATAAGTTAAATGAGATACAAATGACCTGCTTTTATATTAATTGAAATATTGTTAATAAAGATTTTTGCTAACTACTTGGGTGTGAATGTCTCAGCATTATCTCTTCAGAAAAAATGAGGAAGGCAATTTATCCAAACTTAACCTTGTTGGAATCTGCTGGGTGGGTCTTTGTATCTTAGTGGCCAGCTGGTATTTTATTGTTCCTGGAGTCTCTGAACCACCCAAGAGCTTTCATTGTCCTAGGACAAAAATGACCCTGAGAATTTGGTGTCTTAGGAAGTTCTGGAGAAACCCAGAGGCCAGGAAGGTCATCTGTTCATGTAAACACTCATTCTTAAAAAAACCCACAAAAATCATCCAGGCCTGCTTACAGAAGTTTAGGAATAATCCTTACATTCCAAATGTTACAGAGGAGGAACTCCACAGAAATGACTTCACTTAAAAAGAAAAAACAGAGAGAGAGAGAGAGAGAGAGAGAGAGAGCAAGAAGATTGAACCTCCCGTTCATGGTGTTGCTTTATTGATTATTTTGGCATTGGATCACCTTGTGTTTTAAGCAGCTGAAGAAATAATTGATAAATGGTCTGACTAAATTCTAATGTCTATCTCTGTGGGGACTTGTAAGGCTACGTTTTCCATGTGCACTGGACTCTGGGACAGTACTGTGAGGTGGCAGGATGACCTGTCTCAGGTCAGAAGCTGAGCATTCACTAAGCTTGGGCCAGGATCTCCTGACTTGAATTTCTATGTTTTTCCATCGAGTTACCTCTCAAACACAAGCCAAATCAAACTGCACTGTTGCATTGTGGGAGTTCAAAGGTGTAAGTATAAGCTCATGTCATAGCTAGCTAATTAGTATATTTTTATGTAAAAATATGTGTTGGGGAATTTGGACTTTATAGTATAGTGTGATGGTTCCTGGTGACTATGGGTCATGGTTGGTCCTTTCTTTCCTGGGTTGTCTCCCACACATATTTATCCTGATGAGAGACAAGGCTACAGATAGTTTATGACAATCTTCATAATTCATGGATTTTTAGAATTTCAGATTTTAAACACAGTTTAACTGCTCATCTTTCCTTCTGCCCGTAGCTGAGGGTGGTTTGGGGCAAAGACTCTATCTTCTCTCAGGCAAATCTTACCTAACTCTCTAATGGAGAATTCAGCTCCTTGAAGACTTTTTTTCGTTCTTGCCTGACACACAGTCAGGATGCCAAAGAGCTATGCCTTTAATTTGCTTTATGGAGATAGAAGGAACTGCTTATGCAGCCCCGATTACTTTTGAACCTACACTCCAACTGTCGTCTCTCAGCAAGGACGGCTGCTAAACCCTGGAGAATTGAGCTGCTGCTCTAGGGTATGACACCAAGGGCTGATCATTTTAAAGCTAGTAATAACCAGAATCCTAAAATTCTTATGAATAAAATGTAATTTTAGTAATGTTTCCATAAACAGTGGTAATGGTGGCATTTTAGTCGGCAGTGACATTAGTCACATTGAAATTGCACCGCATTGGCTTTTAAATTACTCCACCTGTCTGTATGAATAGAATGTTCAGTGTAAAAGCAGAGAGACAGCTGCTGTTAATGTCTCCTTCTCCCTGTGCAGATAATGCTGGCAAATCTACATGCATAAAGGACTGGTCTGTGATGGAAAACGGTACCTGACCCCTCTGGCTCTTGAGGCACAGAGCAATACCTTTAATTACCAGTGGCTGTGTTTAGTTGTTGATATAAAAATGTCAGCTTCCAGGAGCGTAACCTCAGGTTCACTCCCTCTAGTAATGTCACTGGCTGTACACTCTTTCCTTCCACCCACATCTGTCCTGTGATGAAGGAGCATTTATCTTGATGTGTTTCAGAAACATGTGCAGCATTAGCGCTTAAAAGAGAAACACCTAATACTGCGTGGCGAACATGATTGATGAACTTTGTTTTTGAGGATTTTTGAAGATTAGTGGAATTTGGGTCTGTCTTTCTAGCCAGGATAGAACTGTGGCGTGCTGTTCATACCTTCAAAGGACTTGGAGTCAGTCCTTCATCTACTACAAATGCACTTTCTCCTGACGACCGGGGCAGGCATTTCACGAAGCAGAAGGGATAATGAATAGAGGGGTTGGAGAATATCACATCTTGCTGAGGTGCCCACGTTTCTGCTGGTAGGTGATGGAGTTTCCTTTCTGGACAAGCCCATTTGTTCTCAGCCTTTTGGTGGCTAGGATCAGCTACACTGAAATAAGACTGGGGTAGGCAAGTGTATCCCCTCGCTCGAGCTGCCTGTTGCCAGCCACGTATTTGGTGAAATGGTAAATAGGAGCTATATGTGTCTGGCTCCTTTGCAAGCATTCTTTTTCACTTCTTTCATACAACTGGTGTTTCCGTGTTGAATTTAACAAGGAATGAGTAGTAAATGGAAGCTGCTGCCTGAGATCCCACTGTGAGCGTGTTTTGCACTTGGCTCCCTAGTGACAAGGCAATTTGTGAAATTATGTGATGGAGTAATTAGATGAAGCCAGGGCTCCTGATTGTTGCCATGCGTGTGTGGAGAGGGTTTGTTAAGGCGAGGGAGGGGGAGCAAAAGATAGGTTATTACCCTGGCAAGTTGGCTCTAAGCTTCTTCATTTATTTGTAAACAGAATATTTAGTGACCGCATAGGAAGTAGCTGTAATCACCAGCTCATAAAGAAACCACAGCAGAGCCTTTGCAGCCTCNCAGAGTGCTCATGTAAAATTTAAGCTGGGAGGCAGAATCCCTGTTAATGTAATTAGGATCTAATTTACCACCCTTTGCACACAGATGTAATAATGTCTAGATATTTATTCTATCTTTAAGCACGTTACATATACCTCAGTGCAGCCGTTACTGAACAGAAACAGGTGTGCTCACTTTCCTAATTCATTTTTACACTGTAAACACGTAGCAATTCAAGGGAAATATTTACCAAAAATGAGGGGAAGGAATGTCTGCAAATGAGACAGTAATGGACAGTTGCCCTTTATGTACTGATGGATTTCTCAATGGTTAAGTAAATTAAAGCAAATGCTAGAAAAATCAATAGGCCAGCATAGTCTTGGTTTTGCCTCATAGACTTCAGGACAGAATGACAGATGTGGTATCTATGACCCATTTAAGTATTAATGCTTGAAAAATTGCTTCTGCATGCAAGGCTGTAAGCTTAGAAACATTCAGTTATATTAAATTACAGACAATAATATTTTTAAGTGTATGTGGAATTTATATGTTTCAGTTAGCTTGTTCTGTGTTATAGTTATACCGGAAGGTTGGTTGCTCAGTTGAGGCAGTAGCTCCATAAATCAATAGAAACATCTTCTCCCACATGGAGACATCTTCATGGGGCTAGAGTTGAAAGGTGAAAACGATGGATTTTGAACTGATGTGTACAGTGAAGTGAATATGTGAACTAACACTCTATATGAAGGCCAAATTAAATTTAATTAAGGTGTAGATACTCAGAGCCTTTGGACAATGACTGAAAAATGACGTTCAAATCTGTCATAATTCAGTTAATTTTCTGGGCTACCAATGCTGTCTTTTATATTTTTAACTAACACAGGTATTATGTCACATAGGTTGACTGTCACAGGGTGTGGCATATTAGAGTCAGTTTAAAGATAGAAATAGGCTGCTGGGAACATACAGACAGGCCTGTTGGTTACAACACAGAACTGTTCACTTTCCTAGCCAGTGTTCATGTTTAGAAAAATTAATTACGTTCAGGTGCAATGGCACACACCCTTACTCCCAGCCCTTAGGAGGCTGAGGCAGACGGATCTCTCTTAGCACAGGGCCAGCCTGGTCTACATAGCAAGTTCCAGGACAGCCAGAGCTATATAGTGTCAGACCCTGTCTCAGAAAAAAAAATTACCACCTTCAAGATAAATAATTTGTATCATGTCATAATATTTATTAGTTTGTTGACTGCTGGGGATAGGAAGACAAGATTAGAGGTGGACTCACGTGGACTTGATCATCAGAGAAGAAAGCTGATTTTTGCAACCCAAATCCGATGTAGTGTTGACATTATCATCTAGGTGGCTTGCAGTGTCCTGTTTACCTTCTGGTACTATCCCCACTTAGGCAGTTGATGCTTCCCTTTCTTCTTTACTCAGAATAGGCAGATGTGGTCCAGTCTGTCTGGGGGTATTGAACACCATATGTAAAGGTGATCCTGTGTTACATGAAATCACTGAGGTAACAAGATAGAAAAAAAAAAGAGTGATTGTCTAGATTCCTCAAAGAAGACACTNTCTTGATTTTCATTTCCATACGGCATGGCATTTATAATTATAGCATCTCCTTGTATTTGTATCATGAGGCTTACATTGAGTACATTCAGAAACTCATGGAAGTGTAAGAAATAGCCTTCAAAAATTAAAGGCTGCCTTCTAAAACATCAGAATATAGAAGTTATGACCAGCTTGAAGACACTTTGGCTTGTTTTACAGACACACTTTGAAATTTTAATAAACGTTCAAATTATCTGGGGATTTTTTTTAAAATGTAGATTCTGATTCAAGGACATGAACCTACAATTTTGGATTACTAGCAAGCTTCTGGTGATGTCCATTCTGCTGGGCCATTGCCTAGCCAGGGTCTGAGGGACACATGCAGAAAGATAGATTTTAGATAGGAAGGTTATTTTTCTTTATTTTTATACCCCCAACCCCAGTTTCAAAACACATTCAGTTATTTTCATTGTATTAGTCAGACCAAAGTATTTTGTGTTTCCTTTGCTATCCTCAGTTATTTTTTTCCTTTAGGTGTCAAATAGTTTTCAATGAGTATGTCAAATATACCAAAGTTTCTGTTTGGCCAAGGTCACAGAAAAACAAGATTCATCTCTTCTAGCTTGTTAACCGTGTACATGGGCATTCTGGGAAGGTGGAAAGGTTGCAGTGGAGGTCTAGTTACAGATGATGGTGTATGTCCCTCCATCTCTCCTTAGTGTTCTGGTGATGGTGTCCAGAGCTGGGAGTTAACTGTGGTGTGATGGCCGAGGGTGCACCAGTTGTAGACATCCCCGGAGTCCTGCTCTGGCCCTGGAGACTGATAGCTTTTGTCAGTTAGTAATCACAGCATTAGTAAGTACTGAGACAGTGACATGTTTTTGGGAGAATTGAGTGTGTATTTTTCACTTGCTCCAGGGTGGACTTTATCTGACTTTATCTGCTGTCACTCTCAAATTTGTCCCATTCTGGAAAGTGGGTTGTTTTCAACAGTGAACATCTGACAAGTAAATTCACCCTGTTTGGGCTAAGAGCGAAGGAATTCTAGGTAGCAAGTACCTATTAATCCCCATGGAGCAGGTACATTTTCACTCATTAGGGTTCACATACTGGATGTAGCTCCTTGGAATTAGGTCATTTATTTCTGTCTAAGGCATTGAGGATCAAAGGTCACATGGAATCCAAAAGCCATTAGTCAGGGTTCTTTTCTGGACCCCTTAGATGTCATTGTATGAGTCACCCATGGCAGCCTGGGTCTGGCCTGCTGTCATGGACCTGGCAGGGTGCCTACTTTATTTCCAGTTTGCATAGATGAAAAGCAGAGCAGCTACTCTTGAAATCACTATAAAAATAAGCTTACATAAAGTCTCCATTTGAAATANAGTATGCCTGTGCCCCTGCATGCTTTCTCTCAGGGCAGCATGGGATCTAGACTTTGACATCAGGGAGAGAGACGTGCATCTGATAGCACTGCATATTATTCTTTGTTTTGGTGCAAGCATTTATAATTCATCGTGGGCTTAGTGAAGACCCAACCTTCATACAGAATTGTAATGATAAGCCACACGTTTTAATTTATTAAAAGATACAAATCGGTGCATCAACTTCACCATCGTGTGTGTATGTGTGTGTGTGTGTGTCTGTGTGTGTGTGTGTGTGTAGCTATTCCCTCTTGATAAGACTGCGGCCACTTGGCAGTAATGAGTTATGAGTATCAGAAGTACTGGGCAAGAGATTTTGTCCAGTCAATTCATTTACTTTCCCCATTGAGCCCTGTGAGTATCAGGCCCACACCCTGAAGTGAAAACACCATCAATTACCATGATGACAGGCACCCAGTACTTACTCCCTGAAAGTTATTTGTATTTGAGTAGAACTGTAAGCACTCAGCAACATTCATCACTTGAGTGTTCAAAAGAGACTGAGTAAACGTTGAGTTGAATTTCTAAGGAAAATAAAGGTCAACCACACATGGCATGAAATAACATATAGTTGAATTTTTAAAAAATCAGGCTGTGAGCAAATATCCCACTGGATCTAAAAAAGGTTATTATTAAATAGTTATTTTGCATATGACCCTACAATGAATCACTGTATCCCCATTTTACAGATGAACAAAAAGGGGCAGAAAAGGTCAGAGACCTAATAGAGATCTCTGTCTACAATGAAGCAGGGCCCGCAACTTCCAACCTCTTGGAGCTCTCTACCTCCATGCCCTGACATTTAAAATGATGACTTGGTTTTGTTCTTGAAATTGCCTCACACACACACTTGATGGATGAAAATGGAGACAGGCGTCCATATGACCTCACTGGGGCCCTGGCTTTGCCACAGCCACTCAAGCGTGAACACCATGGCACGATGGTCAATAAGACCTGTGGCCGTCTATGTAGGACTTATATAGATGTTTCTAGTTTTGATACAAGAATTTTAGATAAAAGGTGTGTGTGTGTGTGTGTGTGTGTGTCCAGGGGTGTGTGTGTTGAGGTGTGTGTGTGTGTGTGTGTGTATGTGTGTATGTGTGTATGCGCGCATATTGATGGGTTTGTGTTGATGGGTCTGTGTTGCTGGTGGGGTGAATTCTGGGCCTTTCTCCAGGAATGCCATATTCTTGTTTGGTATGATGAGACTAGTCCCATCAACCTTAATCCCACCATACAGCAGCTAAAACACTTGAAAGCACTGTACCATCAGCTGTGGTTAAACTTAACCATGGAATTATAATATAAATANGGCCATTTAACTTTCTCTGTGCAAGTTCAAATGCTTGTTGAGAACCTGTGGGAAGTGCCGGACATCAGGGGCTTCCTCAGGCCTTTGAGAAGTGAGTGGATCTAATTGTGCAGTTTGTAGAAAGAACTGGAGTGTGGAGAATTTGGGGATGAAGGCTGTGCTTCTGAGAGTTGGGTGAAATGGGTGGACAGGAATGAGTCAGAGGTAAAAGTCGAGTATGCCTTGGCAAAAGCTTTCCTTTTCTTACCTCTACTGAAGCTGGAGATGTGTATGGAGCCATGGATCGAGAGTNTGNTGACAGAGAGAAGGAGCTAGACAATGGAACTTGGGGGNAACACCTACTTTTAAAGGTTCCATGGAGTGAAAAACTTACGGAAAGGGGCGAAGGAGCTGTAATGGGGGTGGGGATGTGTGTGAACTGATTTCTGGGTCCTTCCCAAGAAATGAAGAAAGACACAAAGGCAAGAGTCAAAGACTCCGTTCCTCACGTTAATCTGCTCCAGCTCTGTCCTAGCTCCCCACCTCCGTCTCAGTTGATGGAGTCACCATGGGATGCAGGGATTATCCTGGCNTTTCCCATTCTTCCTTCCTCATGTGGCTGCTGAGTCTTCCTTCCAGACGCTCTTCTCGTCTCTTTGCCATTAGGCCTATGGCAAGCTTCTGAGCTTTCTCCATCTCTTCAGAGGAGAGAAAGAAAGAGACAGGCTTTCCCTGCCTCTAACATTGAGCCCTTACTTTACAATTAGAGAGATTTTTGTGAAGCAAAACTTGACCAAGTCTTCTTCCACTTAAAATCCTCACTGTTTCCCTGTTGCCCTTCAGATACAAGCTGAAGACTGTGGACCAACTGTCTGAGAGCCCACACTCCTCTCTTGCTCTTTCCATACACAGTTCCCACAGGTGCTTGGTGGCTCTGTACTCTGTGCACCTTACATGGCTGCTTACGTACCTCGCCTGGTATATGTCACCTCCCTGATCCCTTTTCTACTGGACACTTTCTTCCCCATCCTTCTCACCTTATCTCAGCTGTCACTGATTGGGGAAGTCCTTCCTAGTCCTCCACAGAGGAGAGGAAGTTACTCCTGCCACCAGACCCCTGGGGCCTTACTGAGACGCCACAGACTCCTTATCTTTGTTTGTGAGCTGCCTCCCTATCCAGAAGTTAAGATCTAATCTTTTATCCGTGTATTTCCAGAGCTGAAGCATAGATGCTTAATGTTTTTTCACCAAATAAATGAGTAAAGTTTCAAGACGGCAGTGACCGAACTCCCAGAGTCTTAGAAAGCTGAGGGTTGGAAATGATGCCGATGTAAGGGTTAGGATGTCATCAGTTTAGCCATCTGGAGGACGATACTNTGTCGTAGTCTGTCAGAGTGATGCCTCCTTGAGGAAATAGAAGCAGTTGAATTTTGGAAGCAGTTTGCGAAGGAACTTCAAAGCAATGGTAATAAACCAGAAGGTCATTTTTCTGACTTTGGTTTATTTTTGAGCCATGGTCTAGCTATANAGCCCAGACTGCTAGCCTTGCCCAGACTACCTCACAATTGTCCTTCCTTGGCCTACTAAGTGCTAGGATTCTAAGCACATGCCACCGCACCCCAGCCTGGTTTTCCATTTTTAATATTCAAGAGAAGGGAAATTTGAACACAATTATGTGTAGAATTAAATCCGACTGTTTTCATGAAATTGTATTGCTTGCATGTAGCTTGTTGCTGTCTAGTCAAATCTGGCCATAGAGGAGGAATCTTTGGAGACAAAAGTCAAGAGGAACAGGCTGCTAGGGTGAAGATCGCTGGGAAGCTGGGGTGAGGTACCTGAATCCATCAATCAATGGAATGGCATTTCAGAAGGAGAGCCTAGCAATGGGTAGGAACCAAGAGAGGGAGGGGGTAGGGCTTCTGAGAAATGGAGAAAGGCTCTGTTCCCCCCTGTATCTTTTAATAAATCACAGGAAAGTGGACCAATGAGTGCTTGGGAAACAGGACTGGAGCTGCAGGAGAAGGAGGTCACAGGAGAAGGCTGTTGGGAGTGTTGTAGGCGGAACAAGGAAGAGGGAAACGGAGTGAAAGATGACAGGACCTTCCCAGTGCAGTTGGAAACAGTGGAGAGATAGTGTGAGATGGCACCCAGGACTCCTAACAAGTGTGACCCATAGTCAACATGTTAGAATGAAGGTGAAATGATAAATTCTCACTGAGTACCTTTCTACAGGAAAAGAACTGCGTTTTCCCCTTGTTCCTTAAAAATTACTACCGTGGAGAAAATCCATTGAGCCCCAGTCTGAGCAACTTAAGCTTGTACTATCATGTGTAGGCTGAGGAATTTGAGACCGCATTAAAGGTTTTAGCTCACTTTTGTAGGAAGTTAGCATGTAATTGCTGTATATTATCTCTCCATGCTGGTCCTATGNGAAGTTTGCAATTTGTTACTGATAACCTTTGCATGTAAGTTCAATAAAAACCACACAGATGCGGCTGTCTATTCAGATAATATTTTTCCTCCGTTCAGATGATTTTTTTCCTTGCCATAATATCTGAGAGAAAGGGATTTTTTTAAATTTTAATGAGCATAAACCACATACTTAGAATATACCTGAGCTACTGCTCATGGTAATATGGATGTAATCCCAGGNATGTTTCTCAAATCATGTCTCTACCAGAAGCTCAGCTTGAGCACCGAGGAAGGAAGGGGCTAGCCTTGGACAGATCCTGTTAACTTTACAAGTTGACACTGAATTGGTCTTGACATTGCTCCAGAGAAGTCTACCATTGTCANTTTGGTCTGATAGTCAATACATACACCTAGCTTCATGAACTAAAAAGACACCTTACACATAATGATCTGTTCATTGTCATATGTAAAGGAGTGTTGGCTCAATGTGATTGTGACGTCATGGGATGATGCATTTGAAGTCTCTCTAAATAGATAAGACTACTGACATGCAAGCTCACTAAAGCAAAATGAATGAATGAGTGTGTGAGTGAATGAACNGCTTGGTTCTCCTTCAAACATCTATCAGAAAAGGAATTAAACACTGCTTTGCTATTCAGTACTCCACAGCAATGCCATAACAGTGTTAGGAAGCAGAATGCCGGTAACTCATTTACTGGGTATTTCTGCCCTTGTATTTGAGCTTACCACAATGCCATACCCAGAGTCNCACACAGCATAAAAATGACGGTCATTTCTAGGGCACATAATTGAACATTAATACTCAGTGACACTGTCGAAAGAATGATATGTCAACCTGACAGGGCCTGTGTGCTTACATCTGCTGATTGGCTGAGGACACAGGCCCTTGTGCCAGGATCAGACCCCAGGCCCAGCTGCAGAAGGGTCAGGATGACACAGTCATTGATCAGGAGCAGCCATCTTCAGGAAAGATGGTATCTNCAAAATTCACTGTGCATGGCCGTACAGGTTGGCTTTTGGTGAAAATAAAACCCAGGGTAGCGCCTCAGACTTCTGCTATTTTCTCACCAGAATTTTCAGTGGGTAACATGTCCTTCTCATATGTTTCTTTTTCTCTTCTGCTAGCTCTATATTCTGAATAAATGGGGCGTCATGGATGAAAGGGAGGTTCTGAGGTGGTGTGTCTTTTGTTCCTATGGAAATTCATTTTGATGAGTTTCTGGTTTCCTGATTCACCATAGAGAGGTGGCGTAGTGAAGGAATCAAGCAAGAATTAAACTGAAGTTACTAACTGTGATTTATTTTTTCAATTCTCAACAAAAATATTAAACGCTGTAGGCAGAATTCTGAACAAAGGGAAAAGAAATCTATGCAATTATTTCCTTATCCTTGAGATCTTATCTTCAGTGAGTTAAGCCTGCTGCTCCAGCATTTCCACAGTTAACACAGGACCGCCTGCCCACTGTGAGAAAGGACACCTGGATCCATGGCTGGGGTCCTCAGACACTCACCCCTAGGTGGGTCTTCTTAAAATGGGTGACTCCTCTGGAGGTAGTTACTCAGTGTGGGCATATGCTGTGTAAAATGTCTAAAATAGGCCCCCCGAGAGCATCCATTATCACATACTGGTTAACATCACAGATTTTTAAAAATCCCAATTGCACTGGAGCCATGAAAAAAAAAAAGCTTTCATCTGTAAAATCTAGTTTCTCTTTGTTATTAAAATAAATGAAGCCATTAAACAAAATATATGCATGTGGTGGTTGAGCTCACCATTGGCATCATCAAAATGATAGATTTCCTGTATTTTAGAATAAGGACTATTTGAAGAGATTTGATATGAGATACAGAATCAAAATGTGCGGAGGTTTTGTGAAACTTTGACTCAATATGTATTTTTCTCTTTAGTTTTATGCACATACATGATTTTTTAAAATTACGTTTATTATCTGTGTGTGTGTGTGTATGTGTGTGGGTGTGTGTGTGTGTGTGAGTGTGGGTGTGTGAGTGTGTGTACAACTTTCTGGGATCAGTTTTCTCCTTTACCATGTGTATAGGGGGTCAAACTCAGGTCACCATGCTTGGCAGCAGGCACCTTTCTTTACCCATTGAACCATCTCACTGGCGCATCTTTAGGTTCCTTCTTTATAGATTTATCTGAACCCTTTTAAAACAACATCATCATCAACAAAAAGATTTTGCTCAAAAGGGCTAAAATAAAAAGAAAACAAATGAAAGCATTTGCTTACCAACCAGGCATCCAAATGTGTTAATTATAGCTATTGATGAGCTCACATTGTAAATGTATTGGGATTAAAATAATTCCAAACCCTCATTTCCAAAGGTGTGTTTCTAATTGTGATGGAGTTTGCTTGGCTTTCAAAGATGAGTTCTCGTTGGAGCCCAGGCCAAAGAATTTTCTGCTCCTCTTTCTTGAGAGCATATTTTTTGGCCAAATGTAGCATTTATCTTTTGCCAAGGAAGGTAGCCGAATGGCCATTTCTGACTTCCANGCACCGAAAGACAAAGGCTCACAGTCTCCAAGTCTAGGGCGCTAGACCAGACTTCCCGCCTGGAATGGTCCTGAGTAATGACTCGTATTTCCCCAGAGACTTGATGGCTTGGAAGAGTTTTTTGGTGCCTCCGTCAATCCCAGATGGTGATGGAGGCACTCACAGGTGTGCGTATGTGCGACTCCGGAAGAACTGGAGGGTCCTGACTCATCTGTCTGAAGCGTGGCCACATCTATTTTACTGTCTCACTTCTGACACACCTTGCCTTTTTAGTGTTTTCTCTTTTACACTCTTTTTTTTGTAAGAATACATTAATTATTTATTTACCTCTGTGAAGCTCAAGTGAATTCAAGAGGAGTCAGAGCTGAATCTAAGGCACAGAACAAAAAAGACAACCCGCTTTGCTTCGTGCAGAACCAGTGGTCATTGATGGAGAATGTAAATGCATTACCTAGATTTTTTTCTTTAGACAGGATCTCACTATTTAGCTCTGTCTGTCCTCTGCCTCCCAAGTGCTGACGTGTGCCACTATGCCTGGCTGAGGTTCTTTTTTTGTTTCGTTTTGTTTTTTGAGACACGATTTCTCTGTGTAGCCGTGCTTGTCCTAGAACTCCCTTTGTAGATCAGACTGGTTTCAAACTCAAGAGATCTGCCTGCCTCTGCCTCCCCATGCCGGGATTAAAGGTGTGTGCTACCATGCCCGGCCCTGCTAAGATTCTTGTACAAATCATTGCATGATGAGGCAAGTCCTGAATACAGCCTGGCTTTTCTGTGTATGGGCCTGCATTAGCACACTAACAGCTTGACCTCAGAGCCTACCCTGGCTAGAGTCTGGAAATGAGTTTGTCCAGGTAGAGAGATTAGGCCACGATTATGTATACAGAAGGGCTAATTTCCCCTTTTCCTCAGTCACGTTTTGAGAGGATTTTGAGAGGATTGGGTGTTTATTTCCACAAGTAAATAGTGATATTTCTTCACCAAGAAAATATTAAAACCTAGCTTCATACAGATAAAAAGCCTTTACACAATTGACTAGTCAGATGCTTTCCCAGCAAACCAAGAACTATACTTAATGTATTTTCACAGATTAGCCTCATTGAATTGACACCAGGTTTGTTTTCTTTGTTTTGTAGATGAGAAAGTGAGGCCAGGAGACCTGAAACACTTTCATTAAGACCAGGTAGCCAGGGACTGGAAAGATGGCTCAGTGGTTAAGAGCTCTTGTTGATCTGCAGAGGACTCAGGTTCAATTCTCAGCATCCACATAGTTCACAAACCATCTGCAACTTCAGTTCCTGGGGATCCGAAGCCCTCTTCTCAACTCTGCAGTCACCAAGCACACATGTGGTACACACACATACACTTATGCATAAAATAAACACGAGCAAATCCTTTCAGAGTTTTTTAAAAAGACCATATAGCCAGCACAAGCCCAGAAGACCTCAATTGTCACGTGACACACCCAACTGAAGCTCTTGAACTCAGGTCTCTGAAGTGTTATCCTTTTAACTTAGCATTTGTAAGTGTGTAACNACATCACTGAAGCATCATGGACTTAATGACCATTCTCCTGCCTCTACACTCAGACCTGAATCCTCTCAAAAAGTGACTGAGGAAGAGGGGAAATTAGCCCTTTTGGATACGTAATTAGCAACTCGTGTCACTAATGAGATAGCAGAGAAGGATGCATTCAACAAATCAAGGCTGTGTCTAGTTGCTTCAAAGAGGAGCAGGCTAAGCAGTCATCATGTAAAGGTCCTGATTTCCCTGGTCCTGTTTTAGAAAGGGCAAATGCTGTCTTATCTGACCTCACAGCATTGCCTATGAGCTTTGTTTGTTCGGCACGATGACAGCCCTTTTAGATGATCTGCTTTCTTCAGGTCCAGTTTACTTCATTCTAAGCGTAGAGCAATGCATGCTTGCACATTAAAACAGAGACTGACCCCCTGGCTTACAGTTNCTTCTGATAGGGCTACAGCGCTTTTACTTTATCATTAACAAGGTAAACTTTGAGCTTCAGTGGAGTGTAAAGAGAGCTAGGCTGAGAGAGAAGAGGCCTTGAGCCTAGGAGACACACTCTAGCCACAGACCCTGCATGCCAGCCCTGTGCTCACTGTGGGTTTTGTTTTCACTCTTGAACAGTGGGTGTAACATGACGTGACTTTCTGTACTCACTAGGTAACTGTGAGATTCAGACTGATAAAATATAAGAAATATTCACAAATGTAAAGTATTATATAAATGTAGGGATCACATAAACTCAAAGCCAAAGTGTTATAATTTTTTTTTTAATTTAACTTCTTTATTGATTCTTTGGGAGTTTCACATCATGTACCCAATTCCACTCACATCCTGGTCCCCCCATATCCTCTCCTTACTCCTGCAGTGCCCCCCAAAAGAACATTAAAAAAAAACGAAACAAAACAAAGTAAGCAAGCAAGCAAACAAACAAACAAAATGAACAAAATAAACAAACAAACCTGTTCGCTTCTCCTTCTTCCCACCTCTCCAACACTTCTTCCTTGGTCTTGTTGNCTTTGGAGTCTCACAGCGTGTCATGTATAGCCTTTTGTCTAGTCAGCAGAGCATTATAGTTTTAAAAAGAGACCAGAAGTGACCTTTAAATTAACTTNCCTATCATCACTTTTGCCAGCTGTCTTGATCATCTTGTTGACGACCNGTCCAACACTTTTTNCCACCCATCTAAGGCATTCCACAAGCGACCTGTGATAACCTTGCAGAAATAAGCCCACCTCTCTCCGCCCTTCCCGGTCCAGTTAGACTGAGTAACTAACAGTGCAGCATTTGAGAAATAATACTAGGGATTGTCGTCTCTTCTGTAGCCTCTGGAGACAGTGAATGGTCATCAGTAAGGGCTTTTGAAAGAAAATTCAGAAGGAGGAAGGTGATCTTGGTGTCAAAACAAAGTTTTTAGACAGCCTGTTGGCTTGCTTGTTTTTCTTAAGGGAGAACTCTCTTTGGTTTGATTGCCAAGGTAAGGGTCTGGCTGTTAAAGGAAGTANGGTGGAAAATAAGCTCTGAAGTGAAGAACTGACGTGTGTGTGCCAGAGAATAAAGATAACTGAATAGCTCAGGCCACACTGAGTGAGTGGGGAAGAGTAGCCATGAGACTCNGTTTGGTGAAGGTAAGCGGCGTTTGAATGTGGGCTTCAGGTCTGGAGGCTGTGCTGCCTGGAATATGTTGAATTGATAATGCCCGTGTGTTAAAGAATTCTGATTGTTTCTTTTGCCTCCCTCACAGCTTATAAAAATGCAAGCAGANCCATCTAATGAATATTAATGGCAGCAATGTCTAGATAACTATGAAGTCCCCTGGATCTGTGGAGTTGAGATGTAGCAGTCAGGGAGGAATTTCTGTGGCTTTACTTAATACAAATGTACAGACTTTTAAAGAATAAACGTAATTTAATATTTTAGTATCTGTATTCCAAAGTAGAGATTTTGCTGAAATAAAAGCTTGATTTTCCTCCCACGAACACTTTACTCACCAAGGTCTTTATTCTAAGAGACAGGAAACTGTTAGCTAAAAAAGAAATTAACTTAATCCCCCCTCATTAAGTCCCAGTCTTTTTTGTTACTTTAGAGACAAGTTATAATTATACCACAGCAGTGCAAAGCATGTTGTACACTTTGTTACACAAAAGAACTCCAGTTGTTAAGGGGACAGCAAAAGAAAATGAGAACATTGATAAATACTGATATATGTATATTTTTTTNCCTGTAAATCTTTCCTGGCCCTTGAAAATACCTTTCATTCGGGCNTTTTAATTCATTAACTGCAAAAATTCTACCCATGTGATTTTTAGGAAAAGTCAGTTCACTGGCTAAAAAACAATTTCCCACTGGAGGTGGTAAAACCCAGCCAAGCAGGTGGACAATGTGGGAACCTCCATGCATTCCAGTTCTGCAGTGGGGGGAGGGGGAGGGAGGGCACTTCGCCTTCAAGTTAGTATCTTTTAGATGTAACTTTTAGTAAGCACACAGCAGATCTCAGCTGCTCTCTCTCTCTCTCTCTCTCTCTGTTTCTCTCTCTCTCTCTCTCTCTCACACACACACACACACATACACATACTAAGACTCTCATTGTGAAAAGATTTTTTTTTTTAATTTTAGCTTTACAAAGAGGGGCGATCATTAAAATGCAGTCTGTCCCATTCTCTTCCATTGTTCGTCATCTTTATGGATGTTCTCTAGTTTCATTGCGCCTTTAATGGTGAGCTTGGTCAGGAGAGGTGAGAGGAAATGTTCGCACACTTGGCTCTAAGGTCTGCTTCACAGTGTCTGCTAGCTGGGCTTCAGTCCACGTCCCCGTAGATTTTAATGTCCCCACAGACTGCTGGCAGCCTGCTTCCAGCTGGGGCAGGCATGACGCGGTGAATTGCTTTTGAATGTTCTTTACTCAAATAGGCAGTAATTACAAGCTTAAATAGGTTTAGTGGTCCAGTAAACTACATAATCACCCCTGAATTAGCCTGGGCTCATCAGTTGCAGTCCAGCAAGCTCAAGTCTGCTGTTTGTATGCAGCCTTGATCACATAGCAACCTGATCAGCAGGTGTGGAACAGCCAGAGTCCCCCATAAACACAACTGTCTACTGGGGACAATGATCTCTAATGAGATGAGGCTACACCACCACTGTAATTTAAGTGGGAAAATTAGCACTGGAGAATGAGCGCCAGTTCCAGGGGTCTTGAGTCATATTGGGAACAGCACGAATTCTCCATTGCTTTCTCCCTGTCTCTGCCTTTCTCCAGAAACCTCCTTGCCAAATGGACTGTTTTGCCCCTACCCTTTATTCTTTACACAAGGAAGTGTCTCCCCCCCACCACCGAATATTTAAGGATGGATAGGAGCATCGACACAGGCAGTAATGAGAACTCATTCCAGAATGGTCTGTTAGTATTTCATCCTCCTTGACTTTCCTCTTACAGTTTCAGAAGCCTTATGCTTTGATTTTTAAAGTGGAAAAGTGTTCTTCAAGCTGGTGATGGGTCCCTTTTAGTGGGCATGCTCTCTGAAACAGCAGAGATCAGCGAAGAGAGTGTGAAAAGGGTTCTTAGTTNATTAGAGTATGTCGTATAAATCAGTCAGGAACTTTCTTTTGGAAAAATGGCTCAGTGCATTATGCTGTTGTTTTGTGAGTTTGTTAAAGTGCANCTCTTGGAAGAGGCTTAGAGGCGAGCTCTGTCTTTTCTTCTGTCCTGGACTGCTCTGAGCACTGCTTAGATGGAGAACTTGAATTTCATCACTTTGGAAGTAGGATATACTTCCTAGGTTTGCAATAAACAAACCCACCAACAGTGGATCTGAGAGGCTAAGGGGAAATGATCTAACTATGTAGCTAACTTTTGGGGTCAAATCCAAACTCCACTTTTTTTTTTTAAACAGACAAATTAGATTCTATGCCTCTAAGTGTTATCCACANAGTAAGGATTATTGAAATAGGAAGTTAAAGTGATCAAAACTTACAGTTTTGGAAGTGATAAAGTTGAGCAAGAAAGATGAGTGCTTGTTGAAGGGGAACAGCTGGTTTTTTGACATTTATCTGCAGGATTCTACTAATAAAAGCCAGGTATGTACCCGGTATAGTGGTGCATGTCTTTAATCCCAGAATTTGGGAGACAGAGGCAGATGGATCTCTCTGAGTTCAAGGCCAGCCTGGTCTACAGAGTGAGTTCCATGACAGCCAGAGCTACATAGTGAAACCTGTCAAAAAAAAATCCCACAAAACAAACAAACAAAAAACCAAACAAACCAAAAAATCCACAGCAAAAACTCTAACTCTCATTCATTCATATCCCAAATACTTATTTGGCACAGAACTTAGCTAGTTGCATCACTGATGGGAATAACATTCATGTGTTTTTATCAGTGGTCCATTCATTTGAAGGGAATTTGAATGTAATTTAACTTACATTTGATTAAGAGTCATGTAAGAAGTGAAAGTAATTGGAAACACACACACCAATTTNTTTCAAAGTGGAGAATTTAAGACATATTGGAATGTGGTTGGATAGATTAGCAGGCATTTGATTCTAGGATCTTCAGAGTGTTCTCGCATGTAACCAACCTCTCATCATTCCTGCATGTGTAAGCGATGCCACAAGCACCAATAAAATGATAGATGTAGTGATTTCCACTGAGTTTCTTTTTTTTTAATCTTATAGTAAGATTGACTTTTGGCTCCATTAACAGAACTGAGTTGTAGAAACAAAAGATACATATGCATATTGGAATAATAGTTTCTTTATATATGAGTAGCCACCAGCATATATGTCTGGCTAACTCATTAGGGAGGAGCAGGATTGCCCCAGCCACCCTATAAAAGAAAAATAGGTGGAAGCAAGTCTTTCCAACTGGACCTTACCACCAAGTTTCAAATCCAAGCATTACTACTTACCAGCTATGTCAATTTGAGAACGGTTTTTCCTTTCTGTACTCGTTTCCTTATCTAGAAAATGAGTATAATTCTTGTACCTCCCTGTGCAAATACATATATGAAATATTTTCAACAATGCCTGGGACATCCTCACCTTCTGATACATGTTATGCTCACTACTTATTAATTCTACAATTATAGTTAATAAAGTCTCCATAGCTGGATGCTAAAGACAGAGTGTGGACAAAGTCCTGGTGAGCTAAGTCTCACCCTTCAACCTTGCATGAATACTTGCTTCCAGAGAGGACGGGGACAAGGATGGGGTGGGTTACTGGGGAGGGAGTGGTATGGGAAGAAGTAGTGCCTGTCTTCTCACTGTATGCCATAGTGGGTAACTTTCTTCATGCTCTCTTGTAATATATATTTTGGTTGTAGAAAGGAATGGAAGGAAATGTCACTGGGAATGTAAANAAGTGAGAGAAACTCAGGACAGACTTTTGCTCTGGCACTAAATGGGTGGGAGCCCTCGGGTGAGTTCTGTGTCCTGGCCAAGCTTCAACATTCCTACCTGAAGAGTAGCGAGTCACAGCTCCTGCTCATGGGGGCCATGGAGACTGCACGAGACAATGAAGTGCTAGTTGGAATGATTCAACCAAAAGTAATAAANGCATTCTCTTCTAGTCCATCCTCCCCCAAGGTCCTCCTGTGTCTCCTGTTTCCATGGTTGCCTACTGAGGTAATCAACATTCAGGGGGTGACAATTATTCTAACCATTCAAAACAATGCTAGCACTCTTCAGTAATGTTAAGACTTTTAGGAAGGTATATAAGTAATTGCTAATTTAGAGTCCTACATTTTATCTTTTCTGCATGCACTTAAAAGTGTTTTCTGCAACATATCTACTAAAGAATGGACTGAAAACATTATTATGCTAGACTGTAGTGANCACAGGAAAAAATAACAGGACAGAACAGGGGCTGAGGTTATCCCAATCTCATAATATATGTCTTCTTTCAGTATTTTATTTTACATTTAATTCATATTCAGAAGAAATTAAAAGATCAATTAAGCAAAGCAGGCAGAGCATTTAATATTGGCCTCATAATTGGCAATGAAGCTGTTTTCCTGACTATGTATTAAAAATATGGTCACATTAATACGAGAAATAAAGATTGTGGTGAACTATTATCCAGTGTTTCCCCCCCCAACACTTTCTCTCATTTTCAAGTAATAAGATCAAGGCTACAGATTCTCTTATGTGACTTTTCTACTCACACACCTCCACTAGCCACTTGTTACAGCCCTGCTCGATGGACAAGATGTCGAGAGAGGTTGTCTACAAGGAGACTCAACTAACTTTCAGAGGAAGCCAGTACCAGACAATAAACAGCACATTTAGTCAGGACAAGCAGGCAAACTTGAGATGTTGACAGAACATTAAGAAAACGGGTCAAGATTTACAACGTCACTGGTGATGCTCCAGATAGTTTTTGGCTTCTTAGCCAGCACTATCACTGCTTCCTTTCCCTTTGATTCCAGCCTGTGTGAGGATGCAGGACTCAACTGCTATGCATTCAGCCTAGGCTCCTCCACTGCACGGGGCACTGCTTTTGTAATGTAAATGCCAGGCACAAAGTGTCTCTTTGATAATGTGCAGTCAGAAGACAAAAAAAGCATTCACTGAAACAGTCAAACTAATTCATAAAGCTGAAAGACAATAGGGAAGCATTATGGATTTTTTTTAAAGGGAAAAAGTATCCTAGATCAATGTAATTGTCACAGTGTAAGCTATTCATAGTCAATGCATAAGGGGAAAATGACTGCAATTTCATTTAAAGTGAGAGAAATTTTTATAGGCAAAAAAAATTAGGTTAACCAGATATAGTTGTATTTGGTTACAAAATTTATGCTTACCTTCTTAGAGCTCAAACACATAGCTGGGTATTTTAATTTAGATTCCCTAGTTCCTCAGTGGCTAAAAGGGAAAACTCNGGAGTTTGAGCAGAATCCAGAGATGTAATGGTTAAAAGCCATATGGCAGTTCCCCCTGTTCTTAAAAGGGAGTATTTCTCTATCACATACCAGAGTTTAGCTCAAGGTCAACTTATATTAATGCATTAAACTTAGCTGTGGAGGAGGCACAAGGCTTCAGGAAAAAGGATAAAAGAAGTTCTGAAATTGTTCTTCCAACATATTCAGCCCAGCCACAGAACAGTGCCTTGATAAGGCTGATATTGGACAGTTGCCATAATTCCTTGTGTTAGACCGGCCCCTCTGGTAGCCATCCCCATACCTTTTAAAGTATAGCGTGTAACATTTTGCTTGAAAATTGCTTCTCCCTCTATTGCTTTGTTATAGCTGTTTTGCAGTTTCCGTAGAGAGGCACTTCTATGTCACAAGAAATTACTAATCTGAGGCTTGAGAAGGGGCAGTGTAGCCTTCCATTATCTCACCGGAGAGCTCTGTACAGGATTATTTTCAAATTTTCTGCTGCCATTACAATGTGCTGTTTGAGTGGGCAAGGAGGTGAGGGAGGGGACGTTATTGAAACTTGGTTACCAGGGCAGATAAGATAAAGTTCATCACTGTCTTGGCATCCACATTTGCAGCCAGGGGTGGACGTTTTGATGAAAGAAGCCCATTTGGTCCAGGATGTCGTTACGATATAAGGCTGGACTTTTTCCATCTGTGTGTACTGGAGAGTTTCTGTCTCTTCCCATTGATGCTCATCTGAAAAGCCTGCTTGATTGTTTAAATAAATACATTCTCTTCCAAGGTATTGTAAACTCTTAAATACCAGATTACAATGGGAGGTTCTCCCATGCCAACCTCAATAAATAAAAGTAGAATTGCGCTGAGATAAATTTTCTTTAGAGAGTTGCCATTTTCTTTCTGTCATCTTCTGTTCCTTGTGGCAGTAAAAATGACAGTTCAGACTAAACTTTAATACAAGATATTTTTAGGGTTTTTGGGTCATATATTCTTTATTACAGGACATGTACACTGGGGATCATTTTGTGCTTTGATAAAGCTGTGAGACCATCACTCTGTACTAGGTCATTATTAGAAGTCATTCTGTGTGTCTAGAAACACATGAAGAGTGGCAAATGGTTTGGAAGTCAGGCTGCTGATTATGGAAATAGTGATGGTCATTTTGTGAGTTTTTCCCCATTGCTGGGATCNCATTCTTCACAAGTGACCGATTTCCCCTTTGAGTCCAGCATTTCTGCTCTCCCCAGTCAAACTAGACTGATGCATGTGTGCAGGTTGAATGCAGGAAGGGAGGGTCAGGTTTGCCCATACATAATCACTGTTTTATGGCTTTCACTCAGTCCTGAGGTGTTAATGCAGATCAAATGGGAAGCACTGCAGACAGAACCCTTGCAGTTACCACACCGCCTAGCTCTCCCTTCACAATCGTTAATTCTTATTGTAGGATCTAGAGGTAATTTCGTTTGCTCTCTTAATGCTTTGCAGGTCTCCCAGTGGCCCTTGCATATCCTTTCTCAAATTCCCATCTTGATCAATTGTTTGCAAATAATTAAGCTTTTAAGAGATAATGGCGCAAGGCTAATGTACACAGCAAAAGCAAGGTCTCCCTCACTGTCTGTTGGATGGTGGTCAAATTTACTTTGATATCCCAAAGTGATTAAGTTGATTGGTACATCAGGCCAGTGCAATAAGTCTTTCCTTCATAAGAACCCACTGATCTTTCCTCAACCAGTGCCCTTGTCATTTAGATGCAGNAAAGGATAGATGCTCAGGGAAATGCCAAAAAGAGACGTAAGCCTTTAGTTGCAATGGTTTGGAATGAATTTCTCCTTTTCTCCCTAAAATGGCCNCTTTCAGGGATCTTTGCTCTCGTGCAGAATGGGGTCTGCCTCTGCCTGTTGAGTGTCCTCATTGTGGGGGCTGTGAGTGATTTTACAGAAATCTGCCTGTGGCACATGGGTGTTNTGTTTGTTTGTTGTTGTTTTGCTCAGGCCATTTTTCTATGTCTACAAAGACATAACTTTACTATCCACAAACAGTCTAAGTAATCAAAATTCATAGGATTTGAGATATTTAAACTACTGGGGTTTATACTTAGAAGCCTACTTTTCTGTGAATTTTTGGCTGAATGAGTATCAACTACATGGAGTCATAGTTTTCATGTGGTTTTGGCAATTATAGATTAAAAAAAAAGGAACTGAGAGTTTGTGGGACACCAAGGTCAAGAAGCATGAAAAGAAAGAAAAACATATGGCTCCTCTACCATAGACAAGGGATTTTCTGATATCCCAGTGGGTACAGACAGGGTCCTGGGCGCCATTCCTTAGAATATTCAACTTAGCCAATAGCTATATCTATATTTATATCTATATTCAATTTAGTATATATATACACTATGCCTACTGCTTGGCATACATATCTCTTATTAATAATGTCCAAATTATTGTGACATTTCATTTTATCCAGGCTCATTCATATCTACATAAAAAATATATCCCAAAGAGCTGAAAATTGCTTAATGGAGACAGAGTGCTGGGTCTCTATAGCTTGGGGCTGCCTAGCAATTATGCTGCATGAAATTAGACACAGTTTGTTCCAATTACTTAAAATCAGATCACATGAAAAGTGACAGAGGAGAAGAAAAAAAACCTAGACCTTTCTCATTTTGTGATATTTAAATTACAAAATCAGAAACTACATGAGATGAAGAAACAACTGATATTTGCTGTGGAATTCAGAGGGAGGGCTGCATTGCAGCTCCTTGGAGCTGTAATGATTCAGGTAATTTTAATGATCCAAGGAGAATTTTTCTGACACCATTTGCATAAATAAAATGTGAATTCCATTTGTCTTATAAGAATGTATGTAAAGCTTGCTCACAAACAAGCATGCAAAAATACTCCTGAAAAACACAGGACAAGGAAATTGCTGTGACAATTTTCAATTTTCAAAGTAGCTCAAGATGAATGGCACAAATACTAATTTTTCCATCTGGTTCTAGCCCTGGCATTAAGACAGCCAGCAAGACAAGGCAAAGGATGTTGTAACTCAGTTCTACTGAAGAGCGAAGATAGACATATTTATTAATTTTATTGAAAAATAACTGCAGGAAACTTTCCTAGGACCTGGAAAACTGCAAGGAAATAGTAGTGCAGAAAATGTTACAGACCAGAATGCCCATGTGCCCATGTTTATAACTTTATATTCAAATAGCATCAACAACTGGGTATTGAAAATTGAGTATTTGGGGCTGATTAGATGGTAAAGGCTCCTGATAACATGAGTTCAATCTCTGGGTCCCACTTGGTACAAAATGAGAACCAATTCTGCAAGTTGTTCTCTGACCTCTACATGTACGTAGTAGCATGCATCTACACACACACACACCACATACACATAAACACATACACAGGTACACACATGTGCATGTGTGTGTGCATGTGTCTATGTGTGTATGTCTGTGTGTGTGCATGTGTCTGTGTGTGTGTGCATGTATCTGTTGTATCTGTGTGTGTTTGGGTGTGTGTCTGCATGTGTCTATGTGTGTGTGTGTGTACCTGGCCTTGAGCTGAACCCTGACAGTGATGCTGAGAAGTGTGGTGGGGAGAACCTTGGTGTGTTGCAAGAGCAGAAATGAGATGAAGGCAAGAATTTTTTTTTTTAGAAAAAAAAATTGCACATTTCAAAACCTAGTTTGTAATTCTTATTGGGCACTACTGTTTAGAGCTGCTAGTGGGAGAAGTCTTTAACTTCTATGGATCCTAGGACTCACAGTCACCAAGTTGGGGGTTATAAAAGTTGTTCNTGTTCAAACTCTTATAATTAGTAAGTGCAGCATAATTTATATGCTCTAATAGAGTCATTATATACATTTTTACATTTTACATTATATACATTTATACATTATATACATTTTTTCAACTAGTATAGACACAGAACTACTATATATAAAATTCGAATTCATTGTTCTGTTTGTAAGAAAAGAGATTCATATGATGAGAATTGTGTGTAATGCTTTTATACAATAGGAATTATGTCTTAAACATAGGGTGTTGGGTGGTGGTTAGTTCTGTACTGGTCCTGATACCTGGTTTTATGTTGTGTGTGGTCCTAGCTCATTATGGCTTGAATACATGAGTCAACACCACTTTTAGGATTGAAGCAAAGAAAATACCGGTGTGGATGCCTACACTTTCTGTGGGCTTGGAAAAACACTTTATTATTTATTTTGGTGTTGACTCTGAATAGATAGTATCTGAGTAAGGTACCTCAGTTGTATTTATTCTCTTTGTTCAAACTCTAGTTGTTAATTTCCCATTACATTCTTATCTGGACATTAAGGATGATGAATAATGAAGCAATGAATTTCAAACTGGTACTTGGGTGAGAAGACACCCCAACAAGGAAACACAGACTCAGAAAAAGGGTTTCAGAGAATGATTTTTGCTATCAGGGAGTGAGGGAAAGATTGATGTGAGATGAGATGTATATGCGTGGTGTGGTGTGGTATGGTGTGTGTGTGTGTGTGTGTCTGTGTATCTGTGTGTGTGTCTGTGTGTTTCTGTGTGTGTGCATGTGTCTATGTATGTATGTGTGTGTGCATGTGTCTGTGTGTGTGTGCATGTATCTGTTGTATCTGTGTGTGTTCGGGTGTGTGTCTGCATGTGTCTATGTGTGTGTGTGTGTGTGTGTGTACCTGGCCTTGAGCTGAACCCTGACAGTGATGCTGAGAAGTGTGGTGGGGAGAACTTTGGTGTGTTGCAAGAGCAGAAATGAGATCAGTGTGACTGGATGAGAACGAGCACCAGGTGAGAAGTCTATGGCTCTGAGTGGGCGGAGCTGGTGACTAGCTCTGCAAGCTGTGTAAGCAGTGTGGAGGGTCTGAAGACTTAGACTCTGGGAGAGAAGGAGGAACTGTCGCTATTGGCCGTCCTTTCTCCTGTCTGGCTGCCTCACCTGCAAAACAAGAGGATGGTGGTTCCATTCATGTTACTTGGAGGGATCTAATGGGATTAATTACCATCCTGTCTGAAATATACCTGAAGCTCTGTAGAGAAAGGTACTATATTCTACGGAAGCAAAGCCTCATTCTAATTGTGTATTTATTGATTAAGTGGCAATCAAAGACAATGCTTATGGGAAAAATCACTATCTCCCCACTGTCCACAAGCATACCCCACGTGTATAGACCTAGGACATATTTAAAGTTACATGTAAAAGCACTGATGTGGTCATTAATGATTTCTTAAATGTCTGACCAGACATTATTAATGAGATTAAAAGCTATGTTAATTGTAATCCAATAGACCAGAATTTAGTTTCCATGGCACACACAGTTAAACTGAGTCTTGAGGGTGCCTCTCTCATTCCTATTGCACTAAAAATAGAGGACTGACTGTCAGGACAACTTTATCTGGGGAGAATTTAGAGGGAAACAGCCTTTCAAGCCAGCCAATGTCTCCACAGATGGAAACCACACCCCCAGCTGCTCTCCTGTACTTTAGAAATGTATGTATATTTCAACTTAGATGCACTTGACAACTGAGCAGAAAATGTTCCCACAAGCAAATTTCAGTAGAATTCTACATTCATTTCATTATTGAATTATGTGATCAATACTTTCTGTATTTCTTCCTCATGACGAACAGAGCTGGACTTGTTCTTAGTAGGTCCCATATGACCTTTGACTTTTTTTGGCCTTTACACAGAATCCTAGCATATGTTGACCTTCAGATGTGGAAACAAACTGTTGACTGCTTTCCTTACCACTATGAGCAAAAGGAAATAAACAAACAAAAAAAGCAACAACAAAAAAAGAAAAACAAGAATAACAATAACAAAGCATGGTGAAAGCAACTTATAGGGAAAGGGTTTGTTTTGGCTTAGGTTTTGAGGGGATACAGTCCATCATGGAAAGGAAGGTGCTGAGGGAAGGCACAGCAGTGGGAGCCTGGGGGCTGCTGCTCCACACTCTCTCCTACCTCTAGAGACAAGAATTAGAGGCAGCCAAATGCTGACACCCAGCAACTTCCTCTTTCCCCTTTGTTCAGTATGGGACCATAGCCCACAGGATGGTGCAGCCTACATTCAAGATGGGGTTTTCCCTCAGCTAATCCTCTCTGGAAACACCCTCACCCATGCAGAACTGCGTCTCCTAAGTGATCCCAAAGCTTGTCAAACTGACAGTGAAGATGACAGCAGTTTTGGTTGAGCTTTGCTTGCTGGTGCTTTGCTCAAAAGCTGAATCAAGAGCAGCCTAAATAAAGTATAACTAGCTTAGTTAATTAATTAATATTTTAATCCAGCACTGTGGTGTTGTGGAGGTAGAAGGCTACACTGAAGTACTGGGGACCTCAGCTGAGAGTATATTAAATCAGAGGGTGAAAGAGAGAGAGAGAGAGAGAGAGAGAGAGAGAGAGAGAGAGAGAGAGAGAGCGCTCACCTTACAACAATCGGATAAAACAGTGAAGATCACACTAAACTTTCTAGCCTTGCAACAAATAAACTTGTTAAAGGGTAAACTCAGTATCAAGGTTCTGNAAGTATCCTAAATAGACATTTATACACTTCACTAATCTTTGTAATTGGCTTGTCTTTTACTGCCATTAATTAGATGATGTAGTATTCCATTACTAAGAGTGACACACCTCAGCATTTTTACCTTTAATTATAGACTTCACTAGACACTTAGATTATTGACAAAATGCTATAAACATTGCCTGCTGTACACATACCTTTTTTGATCTCTTTCAGCACCCTTACCCTTCTGAAGAACAGAAAAAGCAGTTGGCACAAGACACAGGCCTCACCATCCTTCAAGTGAACAATTGGTGAGTAATTTGGCTGGAGTTTACACACATTCTCTTCCCCGCTCTGGCAACCTGCAGTTAATGTATTGCATGAAGAAGCCACACCCAGTTGCTGCTACTTTCCCTGGTGGCTTTGCTGATGGAAAGGTAGAAGCAACTGGACTGATGGAGAGGAGTGCTTTCTAATGTGGAAACTAGAATGTGTTGCCTTCCACCTCCTTTATGAATCAGCAGGTTTTATGCATGGGATGAGCATGTTTCGGTGAATATTCACTCTGTCCCTGAAATCATATCACTGTCTTTGGCTTTTCCTCTCTAGGATAATGGATAGAGTTGGTATCACACTATTTTCTATGAAAGGAGAAAAATCTACCATTACTACATAGCTGTTTTCAATTCACCGAGAAACTAATTCAGTGAGCTTCTGTCAGGGTTATCCATTAGAAGATAGCACCTGGAGTTCTCTTTACACTCAGATACTGAAGGGGAAAGAAGCTGTTTTCCTCCCTGAAGGTCTTTACAAGCTCAGTAGCTGAGGGCTACTCAATGCTATTTCCAAGTAAAGTGTCAATTCCTGACCTGGCTGAGGTTATGCATTGAGTCCTGACCAATAATATGCTGACTAAATGTCCAGCAGCATGGCACCGAGGCTCTAAGAAAGTGTGACTTAGTGCCCTTTGTGACTGTGCTAAAAGCCATGCTAAGATAATCACCCAGGCCTACTGTCATATTTGAAGGGTATTGAAATCCAATCTCCTCTAAAACTAAGGCTATCTAATTAATCATTCTAATATTTTCACATCAGTGTTTATAGTGGAAAAATCTTATCTTCTTTGAAGTAAAATCCAGAAAAGCCTCAAAACCTGGTCAGAGAAAAGAGAAAACTGAGAATGACAGTTTGTAGGCATAAGTATTTCTTCCTGTTCAATAGGTGTCAAGATTAATATTACAGAATCTCTGATTACATAGCCTAATCCATTTTGGTGAATAAATTTGTTCTTGATGTCCATNGTACTTACATTAACAGACCCTTCACTGTTAGCGAGCCTCGAGCCTTTGGGAGATATTTCAGATATATTAAACCCNATTACAGAAAATGTAATTTCTGTCAATATAATCCCATGTATTCTTCAACTTAGTGTTTTAGAGATAACAAGCTACTTATGCTATATTTGCCTTTGGAGGATTAATTTACAAAGTGCACTATCTGCAAGACACAGACAGACTCACATGAGCTTTGCTTGTAAGGGTTATCACTTTCTATGACCTTACCACAGCCTTCAGAGATCAATTTTTGCAGCCCTCTCAGTGGATAGGGAACCCACAGAAGTCATACTGTATCTAAAGGTGTTAAGTTCTGTTGCCTCGGAGACTTGGCTGTTTGTCTATTTTTATCTGCTATTGTCTTGAAATCTTCAAGCATGTCAATCCTGCCTGTTTGAAGTTGGGTTTTCAGAGGTTCTGAATGATGACATAAGCGAGACAGTGAGTTTTATATGTGCACCTACAATCATGTTTTTAGGCTTAAAGTGATGGTGAGGCAGTCATAATGCATGGGAGCTGTTGAAATGTGGCATCTCCTTGGGAAATGGTCTTTGGTAAATGTAAAGGAGTGGCAGGCTGAGCTCAAATTAAGGAGCGCTAAGGAGCTGGCTGTCTATCGTACATGCCATCTATTTCCGTCCTCAATGTTGCTAGCAAACTTCGTTCATAAACATAGTTACTAGAATAAATTCAACACCCTCTGCTGTGCAAAACCTGTCTGATGAGACATTTCCTGTGAGTACAGGGGCACAAGGGCCTTCCTGTGGTGCCAGATGATGTATATAAACCATCTTTCCCTAGGTTCTCTGCACAAGATCTACCAGAGAGCTGCAGGTCTTCATCAACCAATGACCACAGTTCTATGTCTTCACTTTTGTAATTAGAGGGGAGAAAAGGAAGACTAGGAATTAGAAAACTATGAAACAATTTTCAAAGTCTATGCAGACTTAAGGCTGAAGCTCAGTTTTGCAGATAGGTAACTTCAAAATGACTTTTACTTCTTTTATATGGGACGGAGTGTGTGGCTCTCTCCTTTTGCCTTGTCCTGTCTGAGTATAAAAATGGTTCTTCCCTGCACCTCAATTGCTTCCCATTTTTCAATTCCTCTGGCCTCATTAACAACTTTCCTGGAGAGAATGTCTCTAAAGTAACCTAAAATATCGGAGATGTGTTGTTTTCTTGAAGTGTGGTGAATAATGGCATTTACATGTTTCATTCAAGTTTCAAAACATTTTCCAAACTTTCTCTCTTTAAGAGGCTGGGAATAGCNTGATGNGGTGGTGCACTCCTTTAATCCCAGCACTCAGGAGACAGAGGAAGGCAGATCTCTGAATTCGAGGCTAACCTGGACTACAGAGTGAGTTCCAGGACAGCCAGGGCTGCACCAAGAAACCTGGTCTCGAAAAACCAAATCAAACTAAATAAACAACCAAAAAAACCGAAACAAACAGAAAAAAGAAGCTGGGAATAGATATATATTTCTTTAGGCATTAGGTAGGAAATGGTACTCAAATAATGATGGTACTTTTAAAAACTAAAGGTGTCATAGAATCTTAAACCTGACCTGTTTGAAGACTAAAAGGCAGAGAAAGCACAGCAGGTTTTCCTTTTACTTTACATAATAAAAACACACAAAACTTTTTGGAGAACCTGAAAATAAATACTTTCATTACGTAGAACAGCAGCCCATGATGTTATTTTCTTCTAGAAATCCTAATTTAAAAATGATCATTAATGTCTTAAGACTTCCTCTTCACTTCATTTAGTTACAACTTAAAAAAAAATTCCATCCTTCTTCTTGGATTTCTTAAAACTTGTTAACACACATGTAAATTTTTGTATATGCTATGAGTCACTGCTGAAGATGTTTCATAAAATGCTGAAGGGCAGGTTGGGTGTAGATCAGTCATAATTATTGGCAGCAACATAATGTATTGAAATGAACAATATGTTAAGTGAAAACTATAAACTCATGTCTAGTTGCTAGCTTGTCATAGAAACCTTAACTAGTGCANCTTTAGTGAGGCATCAACTAGAAAATCAGACAGGGAGTTTGGGGTACTGTTCCTTCACACCATCACTAAACCCATTTTATATCTTTTTGTTGACATAAAGGATATGCTACACGTCAAATGACAAAGACTAAAATAGATGGGCTAATGGGAAGTGGAAGAACCCACCATAAAACAATAAGACAGATTTGATGAAGAGAAAACAGAGATAAAAATGTAATTGCAAACACTCNTAGTTATTCTACTGGTCAGAATAAAACCAGAGAGTAGGGATCTTAACATGGCTGGTAGTAGAGCCTTGGGATGGAATGGGATATCGATCACANGAGAGGCTGTAGACTAAATCTATGCCAACATAGTTTGTTGAGATCTGAGACAATTATTCAAATAACCCAGAATATTAAATTATTTACAATATTAAAATATTTCAAATGTATTATTTGATTTAAGGAGATATTGCATGGCTTTTCCAAGTCAACTGCTATGACTAATTGCCTAGGTACTTAACACTGTGAAAAGTTTAGACTCAAAGCGTGGTCAGTTGTGTGATACAGTCTGCACCATGTTTGTGTCTCCTTCCTCTTTGCTCCTCCATTATATAGTCTCATTGAGAAATGGTCAAATTAACATTTGNGAACTTTCTGTCCTTGTTCTTTTCACTGTTGTTGTGACAAGTACTTCTGAGAACAATAGCAATATGTTGAGCTTTTCTTTTCATTTGAAGTAGAAATATTGTAAGTTTTGGCAGTAGATGGCTCTTCATGTCTGTAAATATTTCAATATGTAGACAGGGCTTTAAAATGTCATTTCAGAGCCAGGCCATGGTGGCGCACTCCTTTAATCCCAGCATTCGGGAAGCAGAGGCAGGCGGATCTCTGTGGGTTCTAGGCCAGCCAGGTCTACAGAGCGAGTTCCAGGATAGCCAGGGCTGTTACACACACACACACACACACACACACACACACACACACACACACACACACACAAATCATTTTGGTATTCAAGTCTTTTATCAAATGTGTTTTTATTATTGTTTGAGAATTTCACAAGTGTATGCAATGTGTTTTTATCTTCCCCTGACTCCCTCCCCCCAGAGCAGACTTTTAAAGACATACACATACATGAACAAACACATACATGAATATGCACATAAATGCACAAACTCAAAGCTAATATTTGGTTCTTTTTTATCTTTAGCAGACCATCTTTTATACATTGAAACTGTGAGTGGAGAATGGTCGAATAAATACTCATTTATATATTTTTAGGCCAGTGCTGCAGACCAGGGAATTCCCTACAACAAAAACTGACATCTCAATGCTGTACAGTACTGACTGGAAATCCCAGACACTTCCTGTCTCAGCAGAGTTCTAGTCNAGAGTGCATGGAGTAAATGNTCTAGTTTCTTGGCTTACTACTTCTCATGCACATAAGANTATCATTCTGTGTTCTAAGAAGGTGCAAAATATATAGTATATGTGAAATCTGACATGTGTACANAGAGAAAATCCCTTTCTATCAATTGTGTGTATAAAGTTCTGGGCAGTACCTGACATCTGNTAAGATATCAGAACTAGTGTCCTTGATAGATTTTAGATTTAGAGNCCATACTAGATCTTCCCAGGTCCTTCATCTAGTGCCCTGAAAACTGNCAAGCATTCAGGCATCACTTCCCATTTTTACTGGAGGGGGTGGGGAGCTAGATTCTTATGCTACAGACAGGTAAAAATGGCAGCTTATTTTTAGAAAATCTGATCTTTACTATAATAGATTCAACAGTTAAAGGTCAAGTTTATTTCTGAATTATAGTAGTAATNTAGCAAATACTTTTATAAGTAATCAAAGATTCTATAAATATAGAGACATGTTTAGATGTAAATGTTAAAACATTCACAAATTATCCTCTCAGCTTCTGTTATCTACAAATCAATAGGGGTCAGTGNGTTCCATAGAATTGTTCTGCTTTTCTTCTGATGTAATTTAATAATACATTTTACAGATGTTGTTTAAACATTAGGCACAGATTGTTTTGTCAATAAAGCTAAGCAGAGGCACGACACAAAGACAAGGGGAAAACAGATGGAGAAAGAAAAGGAAAAGGAAAACAGAACACAACAAAAACCCATAGCAGTGTTCAGTGTGAGAGGCTCTGGGGTCATTTGTCTGCTACTCAAGTGCAAAACGCAAGTGCAACTGTGCAGTGATTTTCTCTGGCTGGACGTCACCTAGGGATGAAGCAACTTGACACACACACAAAGTCATTTTATTACGCAGCTGCTTCCGCTTGCCCCTTGGAGAATTGCAGAGTAACCTCCATTTAAAGTAGACTTCCTAATTGATCAATGGAGTAACAGGTGCGGTGTTTTAACAAAAAAGGAGGAATAACAACAGCCCAACTCCCAAGAACATTTCAGAATGTGGTGTTCGTTAAGCCTCAGTTAATTGCTGTGCTTTTCACCTTGAGTGTCAATTCTGATAATATTACCTTTACAGACACTTACTCTCCTCAGTGTAGATTAGAGCAATCGGTAATACTCACTAGATAAAATACTGTCTAGCTGCTCATAAGAAAATATTGAAATCAGTCAAAAAATGTTTAGCTTGCATATTGCCAGAGACAGGGCTGGCGAGATGCCAGACAGCCAGGGTATTATTGGGAAGGAAAGCTGAGCAAATAGCTCTGAGGGCAAAGGCCTGCGAATTGAGAAACCTCCAGGTATTGTCATGTCAGAGAGTTTTAGGAGTTCAACAGAGACCCTGCTTTTGTCTGCAGATTTAAAAAACTTCCTGCAAACAATTTTCTTAGAAAATGACTTCTGCTCTGACTATTTGGTATAGTTTGCTGAAGTTTCACATCATTGGCTTTCTCAGAACTCCCCCTCCCCNGCCATAAAATCATGTCCTTAACACTGTTGAAGATGGACACTCCTTAAGAAGGGGTAGGCATTGCTTCACCTTGGTGAATGGAAACTTTGACTCCTTCCNTCGTGGAAGTCCAAACCCTGGGTTTGGGAACTGCTGCTTCTCCTCCCAGGCAGCAGACAGCTTCAGGTTTATTAGGACAAGACTATACAACACACCTGAAGCTCAGGCTTCCAGCTGAGGAAGCNTTTTGAGACCGATAAGGTCATCAAGTGAGGCTCAAGAGTTGGGCAACTCATTCACTGTGAACACAGTGTGTCTGGATGTCTGTGATTCCTTTCAACCAAGGAAAGGAATGGCTTGTGGATTGACTTTGAACATTGTGCATGGGTCAAGATGTACTTGTTGCAAGACCTCATAAAGCCAGATTTGCTGTTTTCACTCTGTGTGAGTACAAGCATCTAGTCAGTCAGAGAAATGGGTGGTGAGGGCCCCCAGAGTGAGCGTCATGTGCTGACTCCAGTGTGTTTGAGGAGAACACTGGAAATGAGGCATCCAGAACTCATGCGAAGTGTGTTCTATGAAGCATGATGGCTAAAGTAAAAGAGCTTGTCTCTATAGGCGGCAAAAGAGCCGTATGAGAATATAACGCTTACACAGGGCAAGTCACAGAGTAAGAAGAGGGAATATCAAAGAACTGATATGAATCAAATGCTTAATCGTCCCCTCATTCCTGACCAATGAGATGTGTGTCCTTCCTAGGGTCGTTTTATTTCCACAGATATCAGCTTCCTGTNCATTAAAGTAGACACGTAGGGCTGGTTAGTCAGAACTCTAGCCCCTGACGGTTCTGTANTCTAGACTGTGTGGCGTGCATCAAGAAACAAGGTGAGCACTGGGAAGCTGGTTTAATCATAGCTTTACTGTAGGCATGGGGGGAGAGCACTGTGCTAAAGAGACACACAAGAAAATTAATTAAAAAGTTACTACTTTCTCTCATCTTAAATAAGCAAATCAAAACACTGTAAAATAAAGACTAGATGAAATTAAACATTATTGCAAGACATGAAAAACATGTATGCTGTCACTTGAGGATTCATAATAAAGATAAATCAGTTGTTTTTAGCAGTGTGCTATGAGACTGTGAAGGGCACGACAGATAATAGCCTTGAAATTTCTGAAGTTATTGTACAGCAAAATTTGTTTTTTTCCTCAGGCATTCAATCTTTTTCTCTAGCAATTTTGTACATGACAAACTTTTTAGTGGGTGCATTAATAATCTGTAAGTAATGGGTTGTCAGGTGTCAGTCAGAGATTAAAAGATTGTTTAAACATTACCCATTTGCTTTTTCGAATGAGTTTTGTAGGTCAGGAGAAATAACTTTTTGAGTTGTGGTTGTGTGTGCACACAGCTTCTNCCCTCCTTCGTTTGGCTCCAGTCCAAGCGTATGTGGAAGAACCCTATTACATTACATAAATCCTGCATGTAGGAGCAGATTTGAAACTCACACTGTGAATCAAGGGGACGAATGTCTCGGCTGTCTTCTGTAAATGTATTCAAGTGTTTAAATGTTATTCTTGATCATCTCAAAGGAACTTTGCAAGGGGAAACAGATTTAGCTATGAGGGGTAGTGAAGCTTTGCACATCAGTAGTCCTCCAGCAAGCCAGGCTTAGGTCTATTCTTGTCAAATCTGTCTTGAGTGTGTTTACATATAGTTTGCCTTCCTGGCATTTTCTGCTTGCATGGGCCTGATCTCCACCTATTTTGTGTCAACAGTTGCTGAGCCCGGTGTTGGGTGATTAAGCACTAANCACCAAGCCCTGAGCTGGCTGAGACCCTCTCTCCTTCACTTACATCACTGTCTTGCTTCAGGGCTGTGCCTACAGAAAACAAATAGCATATTTGAGTGGTTAAAAAGTCAGCCTGAAATATTGAAAAATGGGGGCAAATGTGCCTTTTTGTTAAATAAAAGTTTTCTCAAAAGTGGAAGGGGAGCCTCGAGCTCAGTGGAAGGAGTATTTTTAAGGACAGATGTCTAGGATCTGGTCTGTGCTTACACCTATGTGTGGACGCCACAGCTCTTTGTGTAGATATTTAGGGCTGTCTTCAATTATATTTAAAAAAATTTTTTAGAAGGAAAGCACAACATTCAAAAATAAAACCACGTAGAATGAATGTCTGTAATTTTTGGCAAATNCAGGGTTCTCCAGTGTTACCATGATCACTGAAAATGTTTCTTNCCACTTTATATTTACATTTTTACAAAGGTTTTAGGTTGGCTTACTGGTTTGGGAAGTAATTAACTCTTTCATGCTAGTCACACCTCAGCACTAACAAATAAATAACAAGAACACTTAATCTGTTTGAGAGCCTGAAAGGCGCGGTTGGTCTTTACCCTCCAGTAACCAGTGCCTCTGGAGATTACACACTATCTTCTAAGAAGGGAGAAGTCGTTTCCTTCCTCAAACACAGTAAGTCTTGTAGGCCCATGGTGATTATCCATCTTGGGTCCTAAATGTAACTTAGTGCA
>LZPO01008383.1:18447-30131 GCA_001675575.1 Neotoma lepida | reverse complement strand
AAAAAAAAAAAAAAAAGAATTTCCTGTCATTGGTGAGATCTGGCTTAATGCTGATAAAGTCATTTTTCTTTTCTAAAAAAGAACAATATATTGCTTATGGATATAGGTTAAATGCATCCTGATTAAATAACATATATTGAAGTTTTTTGTGCTTTTACTCTAGGGTACAGAATTTTTTTTTAAAAAAGAAAGCAGTATTTTTGTGGGCTGCTATCTGACTGAAGGTTACGTTGGTCTATATTACAAGAACATCTGCTGTGGTGACTGTTTGATCCCTCATTTGGGTCAGAGTTCAGGTATGGTTGGAAATGGTTGGGGGTACAGGGTTGCAAAAGCTAATGGAAAGAACTGTATGTGTTCAAAGGCCATAGGATCTCAGCTGCTCACCTGGAAGAGTTGTTCATGGAAAGGGAAATGGACTTGGTTGTGACTAGAATTCCCAGCCTTAGGGCTTGGAGGACTGGGGAACCAAAGGAGACATGTGAGAATCCTTCTGAGTGAATGTAGTGTTTAAGGGGGGAAAAAGGCATATTGGGAATTAAATTTTGTGTTCAGTCATGCTATTTCTTTTGAAATCACTAACATGACTTGTGAAGTATTACACAGGGATCAGGGATTAGAATGTTAGAAACCCTGTGTTACTGAGCCCTAGGGTACAGCTTCTGGGTGGGAATTTCTGCATCATTTGACAAAGGAGACTCTGCATGTGATGTGCCGCTAGCTGCCAGCTAAGAGGCAGGGACAAGAAGGCTCCTGTCCAGAGCTTCTTCAGACCTCCCTTTATGAACTCGTTTTTAGCAGCGTTATTAGGTAGCCGCACAGGCCATAGCATTTGCTCATTTAACCCGCACGATTCAGTGCTGCGTTTACAGAGCTCTGCAACCCTTCCCACCATCAACTGTAAAATTTTTTTGCCACTTTAAAAGAAACTAGGTGCTGTTTAGACTCCAACACTCCTCTTATTTGCTTTTCTCTGCTCAGCAGCTCCCGGCAGCCACTCTGCTTTCTGTCTCCACATTCACCTCTTCTGGGCATTTCGCACACACATGCACATACAAGCTGTGGTCTTATGTGATTGCTTCTTTTACTTAATGTTTTCAGGGGCCATCTACATTGTAGCATGTATTATTAGCACCTCAGTCCTGGCTGAGCAGTGATGCACTGTGTGACTAGAAACACGTTCAGTTTATTCCTGCGTCAGTTGCTGAGCATTTGGGTTTGCAGCTTATGCTGCTATGAGCTTTGTACTATTATGTATTTTTGAGACTTATAATGGCAATAATGTCACCAACTCCTGTATTAAGTTTCACAACTAGAAGAGCANGTTTCTTCACAGGAAGCCACTAGATTGTGGTGGTTATATGCCTATATGTTGCTCTCATCTCAGAGCCAGTGTGGCATGTTCCCACTCAGCTCCCAGGCTCTCCCGACTAGGCACGATTTTGACTCTCCCTGACAGTGGACTAGTGTTTGCCTGAGATACTGCATAATATTTTGTTTCTGAAGGGTAGGGGTTGGGGTGTATCGAGGTTGGCAGAGTGTCTACCTAGCATGCAGGAAGTCCTGGGTTCAATCCCTAGAACCACATACTACCAGGTCTGGTAGGGAGCACCTATCACCCCAAAGTGCTTGGAAGGTGGAAGCAAGAGAGGTATGAGGTCGGCCTCGGCTAAGTAGTCAGTTTGAAGCCTGCCAGCCTAGGACTCATGGGACTCGGAGGAAAGGGGGGGGCAAGAAGGAGGGCAGGAGGAAGGGAAAGAGGGAGCGAAGTAGGGTGAGGGAGGGAGGGAAAATGTTGTGATACTTGCATTTAATTCCAACCCTCACGAGGCAGAGGCAGGCTGATCTCTTGTGAGTTCAAGCCTGGTCTACATAGACCTGGGCCAGTTAGGGCTACGTAGTGGGACCCTGTCTCAAAAACAAACAAACAGACAAACAATCACAAAACACAGAATGAAAGGAAAGTTACAGCAGCAGCCAGCAACCCAACAGTGAGCACATGTCCCTCAAAGCTTCGCCCACAGGACTTATTTGTCAGCTTCTAAGAGGAGGCCTTTGTCTCCTTCATTTCTTCATCTTTCTCATGGAGCAGGGTTTGCCTCACAGTGTTCATGGCTCCGTGTCCAGCTCTAGGGTTTACAGAGTACATATTGTGACATGACATTGAGTTTAGATCTTGTTTTACTGGTTGAAACAGAATGCCCCAGGAACCATTCGAAAGAATAGACACAAACCCCCATTCTCAGGTCATGGTGACTATGCTGTTCCGTAGCTAAATTCTGTGACCAGGCAAAACTGAGTGACAAGGTACATTTTGAGAAGCTTTCCCTTGATATGAATGAAGATTCCAAGGCCAGAAATTTATGGTTACTGAAGGTGTGGGAAGCTGGGACAACCGGAGGAAGGATACTGGAGAGAGCCAAGTATTCAGAGGCACTCCGGCAGGAGACTAAGATTTTAGTGGTGTTGATGGAAGAAGTCATACTCTTTGGAAAAATACTGCCTATCTAATCATTCAAATGGTCATCTATCTGAATTGCCCAGGTGGTGCCATGGTTATGCCTATTGCTCACTGTCTATTCACTCTCAAAAGTGTCCCATTTTATGTGATAAACAACTACCTGCTCCTCTTTAGAATGGAGACTGGCAACAAACAAACAAACAAACAAATAAAAACAGGGTTTGCTTTAAATATATATATTTAGTAAGTTATGTGTTAGGGATGCTCAGTTATATAGAATTTTATTGGCATTTTGTGAGTGAGAAAATTAGTATTTAAATGGAAAAAAAGGTTCAGCTATGAAATAAAAAGTGGCATCCATTTTGGTAATATTTTTATAGTTTCCAAAGCTTTTTCCTTTGCAGAGAAAGTTTAATTACCTTTAGCGATCGCTTATACATTGTGCTGATAACCATTTCAAATGAATGTAACTTAACTACTATTTTTCCTTATAGTTATGGTTACACAAACTCAAATCTTCACATTTAGGTAGATATTTCATATATGTCAATTCGTTACTTATATTCAAAGTCAATGAATACTTAAATTTGTGTGTGTGTGTGTTTGCGCGCGCGCGTGCATGCAGACACGTGTCTTTCCCTATTGCTTTCCACTATGTGTTTGAAACATGGTCTCTCCCTGAACCTGGAGCTGTCTGATTCACCTTAGATTGATTGATTGGTCAGTGAGCCCCCGGATCCGTCAGTCTCTTCCTTCCCAGTCATAGGATTGCAAATGCAAACTACTGTACCTACCTTTTTCTTAAACGTGTATTTTGGGGATCAAATCCAAGTCCTCATGCTTGTGTANCAAGCATTATATTGACTGAACCCCCTCTCCACCCCTTTGAGTTTTTCCCAAATACTTGGTCTTCCTTCAATAAGCCTATCAAGATGTACTCACCATTTATTCTACCAAATTTAGCCCTCAGGATTTAGTGATCTAGAAGGCAGCAGGTAGAAATGAAGGATGAGAGTTCAAGCTAGAATAAAGGACTTAGGAAGCCCATGACTTTTGGAACTCAAATGTTGTTATGACATTTGTTTACGAAAGGGATTTTCTGTGGTGTGTACCCATGCAGTGATGAGTTATCTTAAAATTATTTCAGTTGTAAATCCAAAACAGCACATAAATTTTGTTATTACTTTGCACTGAATTGTCAATTAAATGATGACCCCCTCCACTGGCTGCTTTGAAGAAAACCTACATATAATTAACTTCTTTGCTCAAACTAGACAACATGAGTTCTTCCTATATCCCCTGCCTCTGGCTTCTCATCCTCAGATGGAATTCCTGTGATTTGAGCAATCTGACATTATGATTCTTGAGTGGGTAAGGAGGAGAGCTTGCCTCCGCCTTTCCCTGTCTCCCTAGCCATTCTCCGTCCCCACCCCCAGACATGAGTGATATATGGCAGGCCGGGAGCTGTCGGATCCTGGAGGAGGTTAAGAAACCAGAAAAGATGCCAAAAAATAGGATTTCCTAAGGTTTGACTTGAGATTGAGTCAACTTTCTTGAGCATCTTAGCATGTTTTATAAAATTTTATTTCACAAAGAAATGATTTGTAGAAAACTTGAACCCTGAAGACCATCAGTTTCGGATCATTAAGTCCAATAAGTAAATGTAAATCTGCAATAATGATTTTCAGTAAATTTTTTTTCAGCTAAATTTTTTGCTTGAAAGAACAAAGAGTTACTTGGGAGATGGCTACAACTCTTTCCTGTAGTCTTTGTCTATAAAGCTCGCCTTAAAATTATAAGGGGACGGTGACTATTTAAAAAGTATAAATGGTTTTATTTGACTAACCCTCATAGGGTTGAAAGAAAGTTGTGTTAAGAACTTATCATGTTAAGAACATGATACAGAAAAATAACAAGATTCTGGAATTCTACAATTATCTTCCAATGTCAGATTTTTTTTATTTAAAGTTTTCATTAGATCTCTTAAAATTAAAAGAAGAAAAATCTTCAGAAAATTCCCCAAATAGATTCTATGTCAATTAAATATTATATGTACATATTGTTGATTTTTAATAGAATAAAGAATACCATATAAAAAATTGTCAGTAAATTGTATTTAGGAATACATATTTATTTTTATTTAAATATGTATGGAACTATTTATAAATATAACTAATACTAATCAATATATTTTTACTAATTTGCCTTTCTAGTTGGTATGATCATTTCTAGTTGTGTGTGTGCATTTGTATGTGTNTGTGCATGTGCACATGTGTATGCACGCTCACATTCATGTGTGTGCAAAAGTGTGTAGAGATCAGAGGTCATCCTCAAGTCATCCACCATTAGGCCTTGTTGGCTGTCCTAAGCACTTAACTGGCCAAGCCATCTGCCCATGAAATAATTTTCTAATTATGGATTATTTTATATTCTTGGGTATTTGAGGGTGTTGGAAAATGACATTTCTTCATACTTAGAAGGGTGCATGCTACAATAAACCCAGGTCTACCCCCTTTCTATTTACTTATTCCTAGTTGGTAAACAAGACTGTAGGACCAACAGAGAAGTTAGCCACTGTTTGGAAACAAAACCACTTTGATTTTATGTGGATTCCTAGCTTGGCTGTAAGATGCCCAAAGTAGCTAAATGCGGGCTCTCTTTCCTTATGTTAGATGTAACACACTAACCACTGAGGAATAGAACTGGTAAAGCCAAGATAGCAAGGTGAATGGGCCAGTTTTTCCCCTTAGTTTTCATCATTACTCCAGGGACTTACAGAAGGGAGGTCAAACCCTAGATAGTGTTGGCTTCGGAACTGGGCAACTCGACCTTGTGTTTGGTCCTGCCAGGTGCCTACTAAGCTCTCCTCATCTTCCTGCTCTCTGAGAATTCAGTTTAGTAACAAAGTTTGGAACCAGGGCAAAAAGCAGATGATAAACAAAGTCTATAGGTCCATTTCAGAAAGCAGTTCCACCAGCTCCTGCCTAGAAAACCATCCTGGATTCCAAAACTGAGAAGGAAAGGAGATAAGCACAGCGACAGAATGGGAAAACACACACACACACACATACACCACACTCATAAACACACACACATACACACACACACACCACATTCATAAACACACACACATACACACACACACACACTCATATACAGAAACCACACAGACACACCCCACACACTCATACACACAAACCACACACACCACACATACACAAACACATACATACCACACTTACATATACACACCACACTTACACACACACACACACACACACACATAAACCACACAGACACCCACACACATAGATACAAGCCACACACACCACACATACACAAACACATTAAGACACTCAACGTCCAACAACTGAGTAGTGAAGTGAAGAAACTAAACCATAACTTCCCTGTTGAAAACAAAATTCAGATGCAGCTTGCAATCTCCTTGTCTGGTCCTTATAAACTGCAAAAGTGAAATTCAATTTATAGATGCTCTTAAGTCTCAGATGCTGGGAGATTTTCTTTCCTGTTTTAGCTCCCACTCCTCCTTAGAAGGACTCTGAGTCCTAAACAAACAACCAGGTCAGAAAGAAATACATCTCTGTTTATTTGGACATGGAGGAAAGCTAGAAGGTCAACCTGCTATCTTGCTTTCCTTTGTAAAGCTTGGCCTGAGAAAGAAGCTAACTGGGTCTCCAGCAGAAGTTCTACTCTATGGTGCAGACGAAGGAGATGTTTCCTTCCTTTATTCCTGTTTACCACCTACAGAAAGGGAGTCTAGTTCTTAAAAGCATTTGTAACTATGGTGTGTGTGTGTGTGTGTGTGTGTGTGTGTACAGTAATTTACAAAGGCACATAAAACGTTTCTAACCTTTAAAGCTTATTTAACTCGACAGTTTACTTTAAAAGCCTAAATTGCAGTATATATTGTATTATATTCGTATATTCAATTAAGAAAAGGTATACAGCTGCCNACCTCAGCGAGTGATGGCTCACTCNGTCATATTCCTGACATCCACAGCCCAGTTGTATTTGAATAGCAGTTATTAAAAAAAAGACTGTTCTCTAACTTGGGTTTTATCCTTCTCTTTCTTACTTCTCTTCAGAAACACTATTTTCTTTAACTATATGATATAATTTCAGTACATATACGTGTGTGTATATATATATATTAACTATTTGACGAATTTCTCCTAAAATAACACTGTTTTAAGAAGGAAAGTAAGTCCATTTTTGTTCACATCCAATCTAAAGGCATTTTGTTGGTTTCCTGGTTTAGAAATTTCTTGATAATTTTGCTTCTTTCACAATGAAAAGTAAAGCACTCTGTCACCAAAGCAGGGAGGATGAGACGCGGGTCAAAGGGCATTGGAGAGACAAACAGCCAGGCCAGTTTGTTTAAACAGATAGTGGGACAAGGGAGCTGACCTCAGTTTGACTTATAGTGGGAGGAGCAAGAATGCCATTTTATTGCTTTGCCCAGAAGGAAAATGTTTTGTATCTGAATTCACCCCTAAGCCTTCTAAATACACGCTCTGCTGTATGCAGCTAATTCCATCTAGAGAGGTTTTGGGGAAAAGACCTGAGGTCGTCTGTGATGGTGATAAAATACACCAAGGAGAGTCAAGTTTTTAAATGACACCACATATAAATAAAGGGTTTTAGAAAATGAACTACTTGGCTGTTTAACTCATTACTTTCAGGTAAAGACGTTCACCATGACCTCAAGCCATGATACAAGTTGCTCATAGTAGTGTAGAGATTACAATTTCGTAATGTTCCAAGAACTTACTGTGTCCTAAATATATTGATAATATTTTATTATATTGAAATGTTTTTAAATGACGGGTTTCAGAAAGAGGAAGATGGGCTGAAAGTGTAGGTCAATTGGTAGAGTGAATGCCCAGCACATACCAGGCCCTGGGTTCAGTCCACCAGTACCTCATAAACCAGGCATATTTAAGAAAACCTGTGATCTCAGCATTCAGAAATTCAGGGTCATCCTCCTGAGCTATTTAGCAAGTTTGAGGCCAGCACGAGTTCCGTGCAAACCTGTCTCAAAACAAGAAAGAAAGATAGTTCTACGTAGACCTGGTAACCTATCTAAACAATTCAAAGTGGTTGAGTTTTCTTAGATTTCCAGTGTTTCGTTTGCTATTGTTTTTAATGACAGATTCCCGNTGTCTGTATAAACTATGAATCTCTTAAATCTGAAAACCAATAAAAAAAAAACAGTTATCACCTCCACAAAAAGAAGTTAATTATACTTAGTACCTGTGGGTGGTGAGGTAGAAGGATGTGGTAATGAGTTTGTCCTTTACATAGGGACCAGGCCAGGCCTTGAATATATGTGACCAGCGTGTCTCTGCAGACCTCCATAGAGATACAAATAATTTCAGCAAACTGAGTAGAGGGGCCTGCAGGATAGTAGGCTCAAAATCTGAGAGATACTTTCCTCTAAGGGGGAAAAGCCTTCTAAGAACCATGGATGTTTAACCCAGGGAAAGGAGAAAGCCTAGAGGACATGATGGGTATGTTCAAGTGCTCAATGAAGTTATTGAAGTTGTTCCAGAGAGCTGTACCCTGAAAGGCTTTTAGATGGAGAACAGGACCTTCCTGGAGCTCACTTCCTTCAAAGACTCGCAGCGAAAATGGGTTGTGCTGTGTTGGCTTCAGTCCAGCAGANGCTAGGCATTGGTTTGGTGGGATATTATAGAGGAGATCCATGCCAATGGCCAAGCGAGGTGACAAAGCACTTCCTAAACTTGATGTACAGTTTTTCTCTGGTGCCAGGGGATGAATGGTNACGTGTCGGTCACCTGAGCTGGTCTTTGGGAGTCCGCACGTTTGAGTGCGGAGGAGTCAGAGGTTGGAATATGGGAACCCGAGTCCCTGAATCTTTTGGAATATGGGAACCCGAGTCCCTGAATCTTTTCTGAATAGCCTCATCTTTATCTCTATACACAAGCTGGGCAGCCGTAGGGATTCTCCATCTATGAGACGTTCATTCTCACGCTTATTCCTCGTCTGAACCTAAGTGTTGCTGCCAGTGGCAACTAGCTCAGAAGCAGCTGCTTTTCAGATGTCTGGTTAGTATGGACTATTCTAGCGGTGGCACATCAATGGCTGTGCTGTAGCTGTAGCATTAGAATCTGTTGGTGACACAAAACTGTGTCATTAACAAACTCTTTGGTAGCACATGACCTGAAATTAGTCATTCAATTTCCCTGAGCCTTGTTAAAAATTGCTTTCCTGGCCATACATGGTTGCCCACGCCTTTAATCCCAGCACTCAGGAGGCAGAGGCAGGCAGATCTCTGTAAGTTTGAGGCCAGCCTGGTCTACATAGTGAGTTCTAGGACAGCCAAAGTTACCTAGTGAGATCTTGTCTCAAAGAAACAAAACAAGACAAATCAAACCAAACCAAACCAAAACAACAACTAAAATATGCTCTCCCTACCCAAAAAATGAATTAAAAAGGTTTGAAACAGAAAGTTAACAGACTAAGTTTCTTCTCTGGCGGTGGAGATAAGTAAGAGTAGCATAAAGAGCTATGCTTTGTTCTCTTACCTATATTAGTTACTATGAAAATTACTTTCAGTATATGCAGAATATTAATATTAAATAATTTTCTAATTGGTCATGCAGTGCAGGCAGCTAATGAAAAGGCAGATTTTTTTTTCATTTTAATTGGATATTTCACATGGTGTTTGTGCTACACCTGTGTTTATAATGAGAATGGAGAATTAATCTAACCTTCTGCTCACAGGATTCCAATTTTCATGGCTTATATAAGATAATGATAACCTGATTTGCAACACAATTTGTTGTAGATCTGTGTTTTAAATATTTTTATTAGCAGTTCATGGACTTCATATGTAAAAACCAATACAATCCATGGCCTCTAAGAGTCAGCACCAACANTGTACCTTTTAGTCACAACCCAGTTCCATCATTTACCTTAATTACTTCTCAGAAAGAACACAAGCAGATCCAGGATATTGAGAATCTTAAATGCTATGAAGCATGTATTTTTATTTTAAAGACATGTCCCTGGCTGTTTAATGGATTGGATTTTCAAAACTGCTTTCTTTGCTCAAATAGAGATGTACAAACTAAAACTTACATGAGACCGTGATCTTCAATTCCTAATAGGGCATTATTGAACTTTTTATCATAATTTTGATGTCCTGCTCAGAGTGGAGTTGGGAACTAAAGGTAACTTCCTGTTTCAAAACTTAATACATCTTCTTTATTTTCTGGATTTGGTATACAATTCTTATAACCCAGGACAAAGATCTTAAGAGTTACAGTCTTATGAAGACGGCTTTGGAGTTAGCTGCATTTTTTTATATTTCATTGACTTGACATTTGGAGGAGCTATGAAAAGACTTGTACCAAACAATTTTTAAAATAAACTTAGAGTGACTTAAANATCTTAAGATGTTTATAAATTTTCAATAGTAGCTGAAGAAAGTAAAATTATAAATTCAGTGGCTGTGTAGATGTGACCTTGTCTTGACTTCAGATTTTGCATAAAGAGGAAAAAAAAAGTCATGCCAAGAAATCTCTCCAAGGAATGCATTTCTCCAAAGTCCCCAGAAGTGAGAGTTAATAGTGATAAACTCCAGACATTCTTTCCACTGATGGTGCACTGCCGACCCGGTCCCTTATCTTCGCAGTGGACAGAAAGATGAGGTTTGCAAACAGAAAGGTTTGCAAACGGTAGGGGAGGTTTGGATCAAATAAACTGTGAAAAAGAAGTCAGAGAGTGTAAGATTGAAATGTCAGTGATTGGGAGGTAGCAGATGTCCCCATAGCTGCGCCATCTCCACCAACTCCCGCCCTGCCCACTGAAGAGCGGTGGCTAGCATTGTTTCCTGAAAACTCCGCTAATTCCCCCATGAAAAGATGAAATGGAAGTGTCCAACTGTGGTAAAACAGGCAAACATAAATCAACTCAGAAACCTAAGCCTTGTGTTCAGAGGTCATGGGGTTACAGGTTTTGCAGCATTCTAAGCTGTCCAGGAAGGAGAAAGAAGGCAGGCTCAGCTTGCCAAAGCTCTTCTTATTATGTCTCATCTCTTCCTCTTCCTCTACCTTTTGTTTATGTTTTTATGCAATAATGATATGCTTTGCTTTCTTGGTTACAGGTTTATTAATGCCCGGAGAAGAATAGTGCAGCCCATGATAGACCAGTCCAACCGAGCAGGCAAGTCCCCTCTAGTGACTGTGTTCAAGTCAGGCAAGCGAAAAGCGTCCTCAAGCCATCCACCAGGAGGGCTGCTACCTGGTAAAGGAACTGGGAGTGAGTACTAGGAGTGCCTGGCAGTGAAAATTAAACCAGTTTTGTTTTGTAACAACACTAATCAATTTAACATCATTATAAAACATTTGAAGAAAGTAGGAAATAAAAAGCCAATGGAGAAAAATAACTCTTAAATCATGTGCTCAGTTAAACTCTTCTTTGTAAACATTCGATATATTAATGTTATTTTTTTCCCTGAGTTTGCCTACCCAGCTTTCTGCTACTATGACCACTCCCTGGTGCATGGCTTGGTGTGGAATTGCTGTAAACTTTATTACCTGTCAAAAGGTCAAAGGGGTCAGGATCACTTGTGGGACTCAGTAAAGTTCAAAGACACTCAGTGAGGTAGAGCTTTTGTGTGCTTTAATAACCCAAGGCAGCTTACTTTTGAAACAGCTTTTCATGTACAGTTGAAACACAGGATTCTGGTAGTGGCATAAATACACAGCTCTTAGCTCTCATGACCTCGCTCATTACTATCTGTCTTCTGGTGTTCACAGTTTTCAAAAATAACAGCTTTTGTCTTTTTCGGTCATAAGTCCTAGGATTTGTTTTGTATTATAATATGGTAGCAAATGCAGCAAGCAAATTTACCAGGGGTGATGCAGGTTTGTACTGTCACTCTGAAATACCTCTCTCTTCTATTGAGAGCTCTGCTAGTATCATACTGAGTCAATTCCCAGTTAGTCCCATTCCAGTAACTTTTTTTTTTCTTTCAATGCCCATTATGGGACTACCAGACAAAATCCCAAGCATAAATTTTTGTGTCTACCCTGCTCCTTGAACATAAAACTTGAAACTCAAGTCACTGAGGTGCATAGAACTGGTCTGAGAAATAATTAACTTTGGTTTTAAAATGCTATCTGTTTAGTATGGTCTCTGTGTCTCCTCCTCTCCCCTCCTTCCCCCTCCACTC